>CAJHNH020005179.1:52500-80000 GCA_905116865.2 Candidula unifasciata
AGAAGAAGAAGAAGAAGAAGAAGAAGAAGAAGAAGAAGAAGAAGAAGAAGAAGAAGAAAGAAGAAGAAGAAGAAGAAGAAGAAGAAGAATAAGAAGAAGAAGAAGAAGAAGAAGAAGACGAAGAAGAAGAAGAAGAAGAAGAAGAAGAAGAAGAAGAAGAAGAAGAAGAAGAAGAAGAAGAAGAAGAAGAAGAAGAAGAAGAAGAAGAAGAAGAAGAAGAAGAAGAAGAAGAAGAAGAAGATGAGGAAGAAGAAGAAGAAGAAGAAGAAGAAGAAGAAGAAGAAGAAGAAGAAGAAGAAGAAGAAGAAGAAGAAGAAGAAGAAGAAGAAGAAGAAGAAGAAGAAGAAGAAGAAGAAGAAGAAGAAGAAGAAGAAGAATGAGGAGGAGAAGAAAAAGAAGAAGAATGATAACGGCAATAATGATTAAGATAATGAGGACGAAGAAGCGAAAAAGGAAATAAAAGAAGAGGACGAGGAGAAATAGTAGTAGCGGCAGCAACAGCGTCAGCAGCAGCAGCATCAGCAGCAGCAGCAGTATTAATTTAGTAACTGAAGGACTATTTCTAAGCCTTCAGGTATAGAGCTCATATCGTACTGGAACTATATTTTGTAGACCAATCGTGGGCTATTCGGTCAACATCACACAGACCGCCTTTACTTTCTTTTTAGGAATTGTGCGACCTGTGAGCAAAATTCATCTATGAAAAATGTCCGGCCCCATTCAGATTTTAACTCAGGAACTTCCGATCCGCATTCATCTAGCCGCTACAACACCACGGCTCCCATTAGTAGAAGTAGTAGAAGAAGAAATGACCGATGAGGGGTAGGCGAATATAAATCAGGAGGAGAGGATAAAAGAATGAAATAAACAGAAGAGGAGAAGGAAAAAACAAGGAAAAGAAGAAAATGGTACAGACGAAGAAATAAAGAGGAGAAGATAAAAGGGTGAAATTAGAAAAGAAGAAGAAGAAAAGTGTAAAGAAGAAGAGAAAAAAGACATAAAATCTTAACATCTAGTTACTAAACAGAAGTGCAAGTAAAAATGACAATATTTTCTATCGAGACGTGCACACAAATTGATGTACTTGAATTTGCCTACCACAAATAACATCCCAGACAGCACAATGTTCCTTACAATTGCATACACAGAATGGTAATGCGCCCCCGGAAGACTCTCAATAAACTTTAGAGCAGAGCAGAAAAGCAATTATTGATGCAACTAACAGGTTTAGGGGAGAGAAAAAACACACACCTAAAATTGTGTACCATTGTGACTGCATATCAGTAAGCCATGCGACTCAGAGGGATCCACAAAACAACACGGAGAGAGAACTGACCAGCCAGCTAAACAGACTCTCCGTAAACAATCAAACGGTTCTCCAATGGATCCCAACTCACTGCGGCATACCAGGAAATTAGTAAGCCATGAGACTTGCAAAAAAATGGAACAAAGGAGAAACAACATACGCATTCATAGTCATTAACATAAATCAAAATACACATTAAGGGAAAATACAAGGAAATGTGGAGAGAACAAACAGTAAACATCCACGTGACCCCATAATTAGCAGACACAACAGAAAGCAACATACAACAATTTTCCGTCCACGAACAGGACACTGCAGGCTGAGCTACCACATGCATGCAATAAAGATTGTACAGTCCCTACAGTGTGCGTGTCAGACAGGACCAAAAACATCTGAGCACATTCTGCAGACCTGCCCACTCTACCTACAACTTCGAAAAGACACCTGGCTCCGAGAGCAAAGTGTGCAGAGCAAGCTATGGGGAAATACGAAGTCCCTGCTACTGACATGCAACTTCACAGAGGCAGTCAACCTGATAGTCTGATTTGACCGTACGAAACCAAACGCTAAAAAAAAAAAAAAAATAGAAGAAAAAGAGGATATGCAGTTATAGCTGTCATTCTTAACGAATGCAATCATGAGGTAACCTACAGTGAACTATAACTATTAGTACATAGACTAGTTTTTTAAATTTAAAATGACTAGCATAAAGTCTTCGTGAATGGGAGGTTACTTAACCCATACATTATTCGTTGCTGGATCTTGCAGGATCGCCCTGTATCCAGGCTTGCCCGGTGTGTGGTAAGGGAAAAGTCATTCTCAGTTAAAGTATTTAAGCACAGGGATATGAGTGAAGTGGTGAGCATATGAGTTTGATTATCTTCACAACACTCCGGACACATCAATAGGTGTTCAGATTACCCTCTCAGCATATTCATCAGCGTTGCGAGGTCAATAGTGTCAGTCCTATGCTGGTGGCCAAGACTTTGTGTACGTCCGGTATGCTCCTCATGCTTGGATGTGCTGATCTTTTTTACTTCCAATAGTCGTATTCTTAGCAGTGAGGTGGACACGTTGATTCCAAAATCCTCGGTACATCCTATCTCTCTAAGGGCATTGGCAGTGTCAGTGTGATCCATGGACCAGCCATCTTCAATGAATGCGGCACCTACTAGTCTATTAGCTCTTTCATTACCAACAACACCTGCATACCCTATGACAAATATGAAGGTAAACTGCACACACCGGACAGTTTTGCAATGACCTAATCCATTGTCTGCGTAACCAGCCTGCCTCGACCCGCCAGATCACATCCCCGAAGCCTTAACTTATGCTAGATGATGAGATTTGCGACCCATTTCACAATTTGTAGTTTCCCTCTCCGATTGATTCTCAACGATTCTGCAGGAAAAAATGCTGCACACATTTCTCTCCCCCGCTGATGATTTAACATCTTTATTGCACATCAAAGCAGCAGAAGCAGCAGCAGCAGCTGAAGCGGCAGCAGCAGAAGAAGAAGCAGAAGATGCAGAAGAAGAGAAAAAAGAAGAAAAGGAAGAAGAAGAAAAAGAAGAAGAAGAAGATGATGAGGAAGAAGAAGAAGACTAAGAAAAAGAGGAAGATGAAGATGAAAAAAAGAAGAAAAAGAAAAAGAAGAAAAAACAGAACAAGAAGAATAAGAAAAAGGAAAAGAAGAAGATGAACAAGAAGAACAAAAAGAACAAAAAGAACAAACAGAAGAAGAAAAAGAAGAAACAGAAGAAGAAGAAGAAGAAGAAGAAGAAGAAGAAGAAGAAGAAGAAGAAGAAGAAGAAGAAGAAGAAGAAGAAGAAGAAGAAAAAGAAGAAGAAGAAAAAGAAGAAATACAACCAGGACAAGAGTAACAAAACAACTTCTTTACTGCATTACTATGTGAAATAATATCACAAATGCGCAATTTGACCTAAAAGATTAAAAATTTGTAGAATTATGTTAGCTATCCTGCATATTATTTCACAGTGGTTACTTTTTTCCTTCGATTCCACATACTTTTTAAACAATGTAGTTTAAAAAGTAAGATTCATACATGCGCGTGTAATTTAGATCTGAAATGGACGGCAAATTATAATATATTTTGCCACTACTGCATTTTTACATCTTTATGTTGTTGTTGTTGTTGTTGTTGTTGTTGATATGGTAAAAACTTCTCAACACGGATAAAAGAAGATGAATAATAAACTTTTCTGATAAGCACACATTTCTTCAGTCGACGTCTTGCAGCGGCTAGGCGCTTGCCTGCGGATCGGAAGGTAGTTGGTTTTGATCATGACGAAGCCGAACTTTATCTCAAAATTGACCTTGGCTACCAGGGCGACCCAGCCTTCAATGGGTACCAAGTGCATTCCAGGGGGGGGGGGGGGGGGGGGCAGCCGTCGTGGTGCTGCATCACACAGCACACCGGATGATTGATTGATTGACGGTCAATCCCACCAGGACATCACACAGAGCCATAAACACCACGTGACGCATTCGGATGAAGATCAAACAGGACAGGTCCCAGAAATCCCGTTCGACCCATAGGACGGGTTATATTAGGGATCCCGGCTATAGTCAGGATGGGGCTTTAAAACAATGACATACAGGGACGGGTATTACCCACCAGTTGCCTATTAGTCTATAAAGTATATATTTCTAGTCCTATATACGCCTTACGCCTGGAGGCGTGGAATAAGGTCCTTTACTTACTTAAGTAAAGTGAAGATACCTTTTCACACCTTTACGCGCATCGGGCATATGGGAAGAGCACCAGTATTTTTACAGACCAATCGGCACTATGTGGGTAATGTGGTCAGCATTAAGCTGGCCGTTTTTACTTCCTCAGGACACACATCCTGACACCCATTTTAGGCTGAGCCGACCTGCGACGCCTTATCACATGATCCAAGTAGCCAGCAGTAGGTTTCAATCGCAGTATGTTGGAATTACGAATCGGACTCACAACGCCTAAGCCACGGATGCCGCCCTTTTACTTACTTTGCTTACAGCTTTCTTCCTGGAGTGTTTCGTTGTCAATAAGTACACCTGATCACCCAACGAGTCGCCGCCGTCACTTTAAGCGGCAGCATCAGGCTCTGATGTAGAAATGTTACACGCTTCTTTAAAAATCTTATTGTGTTTACAATATTCTTAACCCTGGGTTATTCGCCTTTATTTCTAGGAGCTCTTTCCAAGTCTTAGAAGTGCATTCTTGGCCAACTGATGATGATGGCCTGACAGAATAACCAATGTCATTACAGTATACAAATGAATATACTCGCACCTGCACGAGAGAATGGCCCAACGCTTCTCCTGCCACTTCATCATCCATAATTGATTGCTCAGTTTTTTTCTCTTGCCAGCCGAGTTAACCTAAACACGTGCCTTGTCTGCTTTACTACAGTTCATCCATTGCACTCAGGTTCAAATCACTCGATAATGGCTCGAAATGGTGAAAATGCAGACTTACAATTGAGCTGAAGTTGTTCAATTGCAACCTTTGAGCTTTCATCATCATCATCAAGTGCCTTATTGACTAGTACTCGCGATCATTCTTCTTAACAATTTGCGATCTGCAAATGCGTGCATCAGTTCGTGTTTTGACTCCACTCCATGCCATGCAAGAGGATCATTTAGAAATGATAAAATTGCAATTTTTTTTTTCCAAAATGGTAAGATTACAATATTTTAGCCCCAGAATGTTTAAAAGTAATTTTATAACGGCTACTGCCAGTGTGCTAAAATCTGTGGACTTTGCATGCTGTAGGCCACGACTGGTCTCCGTGGCAAAGTGGTCAAACAGTTTACCTCACGCTCTGAAAGTCGTGTGATCGTTTCGCACCTGTGCCGTTCGATTCACGAGTGGAATTTTTAGTGGGATCCATTGGATCATAGCCGGCGCTGCTTGAGTTCTTACTTTGGACGATGTTTTCGACAAGCGGTTAGCCGTTCTGCGGAGAGAGAGAGAGAGAGAGAGAGAGAGAGAGAGAGAGAGAGAGAGAGAGAGAGAGAGAGAGAGAGGGGGGGGGGAGAGAGAGATACAGCCATATGTGATGAAATCTAGTGCAATGATGTCAAGCTCTTAAGCTTACCTTTTAATTTTATACATGGTTTGAGGGCCAAGTCTTTTGCCCCCTATTTCTTTCCTAGACAATTCCGAAAGTAGTAGGAATAAGGGATGATCCTATGAAGCAAACTAAGGCCCGAAGCCGTGCGGTCATAACAAAGATGACAACCGCTCTTATCCGAATCCGAACTAGCCTTGGTGTGCAAATAAACCTAGCCACTACACCACCGAGGACCATCGAAATGTATGTTATAATCGAACTGTATTTAAAAAAAAAAAAATTTATTTTCATTAATCCACCAATTGAAGACTTGTATTACAGTTTGTGCGCGTGTGTATTTGGTGTGCGTGTGTGTGTGTGTGTGTGTGTGTGTGTGTGTGTGTGTGTGTGTAAACGTTTCTAAACTGCTGTTGTTTTATGAATTAAGGACAGCTAAGACGGTGTGTTCAACATTACGTAAAACAAAACAAGCACATAGTTTGCACGGTAATGAGAATACTATTAATCATCGTGTAGACACTTACTTACACCACAGCTAGCTGAAATAAACTTAACCCTAAACGAATTCCCAAGCGATTTCAACATGTTCCCCCCCCCCCCTTTTTTTCTCCTCGCCCCCCCTCCCCACCCACCTACCTTAAAAAAAAGATTTTCATATTTGGACTCACAAACTTAAAATCACACAGTCTCTCTTCTTTCTATTATGAGAAAAGCAAGTTACTTACAGAAAATAGCAGGGATGATGAAGAATAAGTCTGGATGTGAAATGAAATTGTTAACACAAAATACGCAAACAACAAGTCAGCCTGAAAAATTAAGATCCTTCAAAAAGGGCAAGGAATAAAACAATATACGCAGACATCAGAAGTTAAATGTCAACATTCTTTGACCATGTTATAAGAATAAACTTTTTTAAAGGAAAACCCTAACGTCTGTTCATATTCGTCAAAAATAAACAGAGGTTGAAAGACAGCTGTCTGAATAATCTTGCTGCAAATCATGGAAGAATTCCAGACCTCAAACTGATAAATGTCACTAGGATGTTAGGGTTGTGTGGATATATGATCACCTACGCCAGTCGCCAAACCAGTTGAAGAACACGATGTAGAAAACAGTGCATCAGTTTGTTACAGTGAAGTATAAAAATGCAGCAGAGAAAGTAAACACGCCTGGATGAAAGTAAAGGTAATGTCTTATGAGGCCAACAAACGTGTGCTCTGGTGCAGACAAGTTTCCCTCTCTGCCTTTGAAACGCACGCTATCGACAGCCAGTTTAGATATACAGTGAGTCCTCGCAGGTACACAACGTAATTATATGTTACATAGCGCGTGTGGGCACAATTAGACAAATCAAGGCAGTCTGGAGGCGTGAAAAACAACTCTGTACTCGTATATCGTGCAGATACGTCAGGTAACAGATAAACACTTGTCTAGTCTGTGTTTAGTTGTATGTAAAGGCTGCCTTAACAATAATGTACACAGAGATATCTAATGAAATGTTTACGTTCTGTGCAAGATGTAACGAGAAAAGACCGACTTAGGAACGATGATATCAGGAGGAGAGTCGGGGTTAGAACCAATACTGAACTTTATAGGAAGACAGCCATGCAACAAGGTTGACACCAGACAGGGTACCACAGAGAGCAATGTTACATAGATACAATGGTAACAGATCCAGAGGTCGACCATACATACAGCGGATCGCAGAAATATCAGACACACTGAAAAGTACTTTATACAAAAAAAAGGAGGGGGGGGGAAGGCCCGTTCCAGAGATCTCTTCCTGCTCTGACGCCGAGAGGCATTCCAGAAGTGGAAAAAAAAGAAGAAGCAGAAGAAGAAGAAGAAGAAGAAGAAGAAGAAGAAGAAGAAGAAGAAGAAGAAGAAGAAGAAGAAGAAGAAGAAGAAGAAGAAGAAGCAGAAGAAGAAGAAGAAGAAGAAGAAGAAGAAGAAGAAGAAGAAGAAGAAGAAGAAGAAGAAGAAGAAGAAGAAGAAGAAGAAGAAGAAGAAGAAGAAGAAGAAGAAGAAGAAGTAGAAGAAGAAGAAGAAGAAGAAGAAGAAGAAGAAGAAGAAGAAGAAGAAAACTCCTGATTCTGTCAAGTTTATCACTTATAGATCTTCTACTTCTACACGTCCACCCTGGCGAAAAGTTCTGATCATTCTCAAACTTTTGAACTCTAGTCTTATTTTAGAACTAGAGTTTTTATGCACACCCATATTACAAATCTAGCTAATTTGCGTGGACTTATAGACTGATGGTTTCCCACCTCTTGTATTTGACAAATTCTGAGCTGTAACATAACAATAATTGTCAAAACTGTTAAATATGTAAAAACTGCCTGAACTTGTAGCAGTTAAAATATTGTCTAAGCTTGGATTTTTTTTTTTTTTTTTGTATGTGAAAGCTGACTGAACACTTATGCTTGTAAATAAAATGCTTGTCCAGTATGTAATTTCAAGATGAAAAGAAACATCCCAAATATAATCCTTACGCTTTCTTAATACAACGGCGATGAATATATGGAGAGGAAGATGATAATTATAGAAAAACACTATA
This sequence comes from Candidula unifasciata, assembly GCA_905116865.2. Lineage (NCBI taxonomy): Eukaryota > Metazoa > Mollusca > Gastropoda > Stylommatophora > Geomitridae > Candidula > Candidula unifasciata. The sequence goes on from CAJHNH020005179.1 coordinate 60,446, forward strand.
CCCTATTCAATATTAAGGTTTTAAGTATATGGAGAAAAAGACATCGTAGTTAAATGCAACAAAAACATTTACATACGCAAGTTTTGAAAAGTTTGGGAATAAAAACAATTGATGTGAGAAGCAAAATAAAGACAACCTAAGTATTTCGCCATACTAAAAGACAAAATACTCTTATTAAAAAAAAAAAACCCATGATAAAGGGAAAAGTCAAAAGCAAGAGAGCAAGAGGCAGACAACGACACAAGTAACAGGACAACATCAAGAGATGGAATAACATCAGTCTAAAAGAATTAACTATTAAGACAAGAGGCAGAATGTGATGTAGACCCATTGCATCCAACCTTTAATCCAGAGACGGCACCTTCAATAAGTTCTGAACAACAAACATAATTACCATTAAATTCCTGATCGCCTACATATTATTGATCGTTACACTGTGCTGCATTTTCAACTATCTGGATATTTTTTTTTTCCCAATCTCTAAGAGAAATACAACGGAAATATGGTGATTAGACGCTTGCCTGTCGGTCTGAAGGTCGTGGATTCGAAACCGGATTTAGGTTTACGTGGGGTCAGTAATCGATAAAATTGATCCGTTTGTGAACAGTCTTTCACAGAAGTCACGCCTTTTTTGAAACTTCGTACTCCACTTGATGGACAACAGCCATAATGGACCTTCATTTCTATTGGGTTCACTCCTTCATTGACTTACAAAAGCAGCAGAAAAAGAAAAAGAAGAAGAAAAAGAAGAAGAAGCAGAAGAAGATGAAGAAGAAGAAGAAGAAGAAGAAGAAGAAGAAGAAGAAGAAGAAGAAGAAGAAGAAGAAGAAGAAGAAGAAGAAGAAGAAGAAGAAGAAGAAGAAGAAGAAGAAGAAGAAAAGAAAAAGAAGAAGAAGAAGAAGAAGAAGAAGTAGAAGAAGAAGAAGAAGAAAAAGAAGAATAAGAAAAAGAAGAAGAAGAGAAGAAGAAGAAGAGAAAAAGAAGAAGAAGAAGAAGGAAAAGAAGAAGAAGAAGAAGAAGAAGAAGAAGAAGAAGAAGAAGAAGAAGAAGAAGAAGAAGAAGAAGAAGAAGAAGAAGAAGAAGAAGAAGAAGAAAGAAGAAGAAGAAGAAAAAGAAGAAGAAGAAGAAGAAGAAGAAGAAGAAGAAGAAGAAAGAAGAAGAAGAAGAAGAAGAAGAAGAAGAAGAAGAAGAAGAAGAAGAAGAAGAGAAGAAGAAGAAGAAGAAGAAGAAGAAGAAGAAGAAGAAGACGTAGAAGAGAAGAAGAAAGAAAAAGAAAAAGAAGAAGAAGAAGAAGAAAAAAAGAAGAAGAAGAAGAAGAAGAAGAAGAAGAAGAAGAAGAAGAAGAAGAAGAAGAAGAAGAAGAAGAAGAAGAAGAAGAAGAAGAAGAAGAAGAAGAAGAAGAAGAAGAAGAAGAAGAAGAAGAAGAAGAAGAAGAAGAAGAAGAAGAAGAAGAAGAAGAAGAAGAAGAAGAAGAAGAAGAAGAAGAAGAAGAAGAAGAAGAAGAAGAAGAATAAGAAGAAAGAAAAGAAGAAGAAGAAGAAAAATGGACAACAGAAGGCTGCTCTTCCTTGATGCAGGTCTACTGAAAAACAACTAAAAAGATACAGCTTTCACAATATATCAAAACTGTACTAAGCAAAACACAGTAACATCCTTTCTAATATCTTTCTACTGCCTGACTATACAGTCACAACAACAATCACAGGCTTAGACAGAAAGGCTCAAGAATGAGACCTAGTACTGCATACAAAGACCCTTGAACAGGTCTACAACTCCTACCCAATCCCCGAATTCAAACATGTTTATACACCGATGGATTGAGAGACTAGAAACAAAAACGGAGGAGCTAAATCAGTCAAAATGCTACAAGATGGGACCACAGTAGAAAGGCCATACGTCTCCTGAAGACTCTTAACTAGGTTCAGGGCAGAGCAGCAAGCAATTATTGATGCAGTCAAAGTGCGCGGGGTAAGAAAAATTGAAAACAGCAAAATTGTAGTCCTTTGTGACTGCATGTCAGTTCACCAGGTGACTCAGACGGATCCACGAAACAACATGGAGAGAGAGCTGACCCGCCCGCTAAACACCCTAAGAAAACAATCAAATCGTTCTTAATGAAATCCCGGCTCACTGCGGTATACCAGGCAATGAGTTAGCAGACAGACTTGCAAAAATGGAACAACAGACCCATTCAATGTCATCACCAGAAATCAAAATACTCATCAAGGTATTGCAAGGTATTGTGGAGAGAACAAACTAACTGTAAACATCCACGAGATCCCATCAGCAAGCACAACAGAAAGCAACAAACAACAATTTTCCGTCTGCGAACAGGACACTGCAGCCTCAACTGCCACATGCATAAAATAAAGACTACAGTCCCACCAGTGTGCCTGTCAGGCAGGGCCACCAACACCTGAGCACATTTTGCAGACCTGCGCACTCTACCTACAACTTCAAAAAGACACATGGAACCAAGAGCAAAAGAGTGCAGAGCAAACTATGTTTTAACCATGAAGGACCTAATTTGGGAGTTCATAGAGGCAGCCCGGCTGATTGTTTGATCTGAGCATACGCAAAGCAGAAGAAGAAGGCGATGCATGTCAAAAGTGAGGCGACCATTTTTAAACTGTGATTACGACTTTACTATGAGCGTCCGCACCGTAGCGTCACGTGCTAAAATACTCTTGACATCCTCAACAACACTACTAATAGGTTTGAGGACAAAAGCACACTATCACACTGTCAAAGTTTTCACATAAAGCCAGCTCATATATTACCCCAAGGAACCTTCGTCGATCCAGCTTTGAATGATTACCCAAGCATGTTGTCAGAAGTAAAAGCTTCCGATGTAATGCTGTGTATATATACCCCATAAAATGTCTGTTCGTCTATTTGGAGGGGGAAAAAAGCCGCCTGGGGCTATATGCTGAATAACCATTAGTGAATATATATATGTATTTTACTATTCTTGTAGCAATATGTAAAATGGTCAGCTGCGTGCAATAATGAAGGATATTTGGCTCATTTGGGCTGAGTTGGTTAAAGGTCTCTGCTCCATAGGGGTGTGATAGGCTGGAGAAGCCTATCAGCAGTTTGGCGATTTTAGTTTGTTCGGCAGATACTCTGGCTTACAAACGCGGAAAAGTCTTGCCACTATGTATAAAAAGGCTAGCCCACTCAGCATTTGGCTCTTTTTTGACTTCCGGACGGACACTGTAGGAGAACTACGCAGCTGTTGTGGCTCTGCACATTAAGCTAGCCAGCATGGGTATGGGCGACTGCAGGGAAAGGCCAGTTGTCAGGCTGATTTCGCGGCGGTGGTATGTTTCCATAGTTAAATCTGAAATTTCTTTAGTGATTAAACTGTAGAAATATGTCGGTGTGTATTCTCGCCAGGAGATAGTTCGATGGCTGGTCGCTATAAGTGATTTGTTTGTCTGGTAGCATATTTAACATTTGTTTCGGTTTTTGCCATTGTAGATCTAATCTCGCTGAGCGTATGGTGTCATTATCATATTTCTTTGTTAGTTGGTGATGATTAGCACTTAGATTCTGCCTCTGGTCCAGCACGTTGGTTGTTTTTGATGTTGTTATTTGTGAACCATGCTAATTTTATGTTAAGTGAAATGAACAGATGTTCATTGTGGTTCAGATTAGGACTTGTGATTAGTGTGTTTAGTTTATTTTGTTGCCTGGCTGATTAGATTTTACGCAGAAAATCTCATGTCTGGACTAGAATATTTCTGTTTCTAGTCCTTGCCTAATGAACTCTTTTTCTTTATTTTTTTTTTCTAAGTACTTAGGGCTTTTCGCTTCTAGTGCAGGGGTAAAGAAGACGAGGAAAGAGGAAGAAGGAATACATAAACATCTACTTCGACTAAGACTGTACGCACAACCTATTTAACACCATATTACATCTAATCATCCATTCATCTCTCAAACTCACGCGCCTGCACACACACACACAGACACACACATATATATATATATATATATATATATATATATATATATATATATACGCACACACACACGTTCTTACGCACACCGCGTATTTTCGCTCCTCCACACTCATATCGCATCCCGTTTAAAGCATTGATTACGTTTCAAGGCAGATTAAAAACCGTGCTCACATTAATCAAATTGTGCTGCCCTCTGAACGGTCCATCTAAGATGCCAGCCGGATGAGGATACTCGATGTCTGATATTTTTAGCTGAATGGACAAAAAAGAACTTGAGAAAGAACAGAGAATAAAAAAAAAAAAATGCAGCTTCTACACTGGAAAACACCCTCCCACTGAGAAGGATGAATGAATAATGAGTAAGCATCAGACAAAACTATAAATTAGATCCACAGAATAAATGCTGTAGTAGCGTGAAAGATGAAAGATTAAACCATATAATGGACAGAAAGAATGAAATTCTAATAGAAGTAGATATAGATTTTAAAAGTTAAATACATAGGAAGACAGGAAGAAAAGAATAAAGGCATGAGTGAATAGACGAATTAGTGGAGGGGTGTGTGGGAGGGGGAGAATGATCAAATAAGTTTACAAAAAAAAAAAAAAAAACTCATAGAAAAATGTGTACATAAATACTTACTATTAACTTCCCTACCTACCTGTCAATATTTATATATACATATAAACGTACATGCATACATGTACTCAAGCAGACAGACAGACACAAAGACTGACAAACATACTCACAAATTTACAAGCAAAAGAAACGCCACTGTCTCTTTGACAGTCTGCCTGACAGCTAGTATGTTTGTATATGCTCAGGCCTGCACAAACTATTGAAACTAACACTCTCAAGTGAAACCAAAGCAGCAAAAAAAATGCGAGGGTTTGGTTGTGCAACTAATGTCCTGTAAGGACAACTAGAAATAAATACCAACCTACTTAATATGTAGAAACGCTGAGGTACGGTTGATAGTGTGCTTTCCTAACAAAACGTGGGTCCGAGGTTCAATTTACCAACTGAAATGACTGACATTTTTCGTAAGGTATGGCTCTGGAGTCCACTAAGTCTCATGCATAGCAATGGAAGCCTCGCGTGAGACTTTGTACTTTTAGATTTGTATACGAAGGTAATGCAGAGACATAGGGACGAATTTGAAAAAAGGTGGAGAGGGGGGTGAGGGGGGGGGGGGGGGTTGGCACCTTTTTGAAAGGATAGGGGCGAGGAAAAAAAAAAAGGGGGGGGGGGGCTAAGTGGTCCCTCTAACCACGTATAGACGTTTTCTTTTTATGTATTTGTTTATACAGTTCATATTATTTTAAATATATGCTCTTATTTGCAATTGTCATTTAGCAGATAAGATAATTATTATTACAATTATAATTATTATTATTGCATACTTAAACATAGCCCCTATAAAAACAATTATGAGGGCCTTTAGCGCGCCACCTACATCCCCTCCCCTCCCCTCACAAATAATTTTTGGTAGCGGCACGCCTAACGGCAAGGAAAGGCTTCAGCCAACAAGCCCTTAAAGTCATGGCTCAGAAATTATTTCAAAATCTACCACCATAACGTCGGAGTCTGCCATGAGAGTATGTTCATTGCACTTGCATCAGATGGATCGCTTCATTACTGCATACACCCTTTGTTGCCCTCTCCATTTACAAAATAAGCAGAATCAGATATACAGACTCTTGTCAGAAAAACAAATCAATAAACAGAGCAATAATTCTTTCGGTATTTCGAAGTTTTCTGTCATCAAAATCTGTGGTATGCAGCAAGGCGTAGAAATTTAAAAGTTGATAGTTGGAGGAGCAAGGTCTCTTGGTTGCTTGCAATGCTGTGGTATTGTAAAGTAATACTATCAGTGACGTCTTTAATTCTTATTCTTCTAAGTGTCCCTATACATCTTGATGTTTCCATTTTCATAGTGTACGTCCTGGCTTCAGGTATTGTTGAATTCATTCCCATTAGGTGGCTCAAACAGTTTCTCTTTGTTTCGAAATAGATGTAACGATGGGTATTGTTCCAATCATTAAAAGTCTATGGTTAAGCACCAGAAAGAAACTCAAAATTAAACATTTGAAAGCATGCATCTTCCCTTTAGCAATATACGGATGTGAGTCGTGGACTATCTCGAAGTCTTTAAGAAAGAAAACATGGGCCTTTGGACTGAAATATTATAGAAAGATTCTCAGAATACAGTACCATAGACAAAGAAGAGAAGAAATACTGACATTTTAAAAGATCTGAACATCAATGAAGATTGCCTAATAAATAGGATCTTGTCTCAAAAGCTGCAATATTTTGATTATTTCTAGGACTATGGCGGATATGAAAAAGTAATAGCAGAAGACAGGGTACTACGAAGTCGACTAACACGAAGATCGGCACATTAGTGCCTCCTTGAAAATGAAAGCACACTAGGCAGGAGATAATCTAATAGTTTTACATCTGGTAACATTTTGTGTAAATTTTTTTCTTTCATATTAAATCTGTGTTCTTCCATGTTTCAACACTGTCTCTCTCCTTGTTGATTTATTTTCACACATTAGGACTAACGTACACAGCATTGGCTGCAAAGTTGAGGAAACAATCATTTTGGAAGTAATGTTTTTTTTTCCTTCTCATGGTCATTCATAACTCGCATTTTTCTAAGGTTGAATTATACATTAAGTAAAAGTTGGAGTGGTTGCGGATTTTGGGCTGGTGGTTAATTTTAACTAAGTCGTCTTGTCTCTGGCCGAAAGTATAACACCATCCGGTAATCCCGTGCAGCGGGGAACCAGCCCTGAGTGTCATGAACTCAGGTGGGCCCACCTCCGAATACGTTTAGGAATCGTGGGCCGAAACGTGTGTCGACAGAGGATAATTTCTACTGATGACTGGTAGATCCCCGCTGTACTTGCTCCCTGTGAGTTTATTCCTAAGATGGTCGCTGATCTTAGAGTGGTGGTTAATCTGTGTTGTGGCTGATTTGATGGGAGGTCTTGTGGCTGTGGCTGAACTTGGGGTGGTGGCAGGTCTTGTGGCTGTGGCTACACTTGGGGTGGTGGCAGGTCTTGTGGCTGTGGCTACACTTGGGGTGGTGGCAGGTCTTGTGGCTGTGGCTACACTTGGGGTGGTGGCAGGTCTTGTGGCTGTGTCTACACTTGGGGTGGTGGCAGGTCTTGTGGCTGTGGTTGCACTTGGGGTAGTGGCAGGTGTTGTGGCTGTTGTTGCACTTGGGGTGGTGGCAGATCTTATGGCGGTGGATTTACTTGTATCACCACTTGGCTGGTCTGGGGTCTTTGGGTGATCTTAGTGTGGTGTTTAGTCTAAGTATGTTGACTGATCTTGGGGTGATGGCTGATGTTAAGAGTTTTAGTTGGTTTTGGAGTGGAGGTTGATTTTCAGTTTACCAGAAATGAAATTGCTTTTATGATACATTTTATGAATGATCTTAGTGGTTCTGATAATACTAGTCGTTATGCAATCAACGGTAAATGTTGCCAACTAATAGTTAATCTGTTAATCCACACTCTTTTTAAATCCAAGCATTTATTGGCAGTTTGTGGATTTCCTGTCAATTCTATGTTTAAATTTTACAATATCTTTCTGAATGGTACAGCGCTTATTTCATTGTCCAAATTAACACAATCGGGGCAATGATTAAATCACCTACCTCTTCCCTCGCTCTCTTCTGCTTTTCTAGCTCCCAACTTACGCCAGGTCGTTCTATGTTTGGCTATCGCATGCGGCTCTCCTTATGTCCTCACCATCTTTCTAACTTCATTCTCCAGCTCCCTTCTGTGTTTTTTGGCCTAATTTATTCCTATGCCACTGTGGGTTCCAATGCAAAGACATTCTAGTTATCTTGTTTTCAGGTATTCTCAACGTGTGTCCTATCCAACGTCAGCGTCTTTTCTTCACCTCTTGGTCCACTGGAGCTTGCTTAGTTCTCTCTTAAAGCTCTACATTACTAATTCTATCATACCATTTCATTTCCTCTACTCTAATTACCGCTCTCTTCAAATCGTGAAATGATGAGATTGTAAAAACCACGTTCACAACATCCTAAAATCCATGACGCCGACAATTTATAGACTATGGAATGTTATTTATATGTGTATTTTTGTTTAAAATATATCAATTTTCATAGCTTCTAACCATTTTGACAGCAACGACGCCATGTTCCATATACTGTCTCTTAAGATACCGCGTGAATAATTGATTTTAATTTGATTTATGCCAGCGATGCCCTCACAACTTCGATTGTTTCGCCATTTATACAGACAGTGCCTGATTGCTGTCCCGTCAAACTGCATCGTTGTTAATTACTTTTTATTGCATCGCTTTCTCCTTTGGTAGCCCGTCCATTTTATTAAAGGTTTTACACGATTGCTCTCTGTCTGTTCAGCGCAAAGCTTTTCCACCCATTCCTGTTTTCTTCATCTTCGTATTGTCTTTTACTGGTTGTGGTGACCTGTGGCCTAGCTGTCAGTAAACGCGTTTCACAGTCCTCGAGATACGAGGGTTTGATTTCTGGACAGTGGTAGGAAAGTCGCACTGTGAAAAGGGTTAATACTGAGAAAGATAGCAATGATGTATGTAAGCATCCTTTACAGCCATCTTTATTACAGCAACATCACACTTTTTCTTTTAAAATACTGGGGCAGTTTAAAGGTAAAGGAATGTCTTTAATGGGAAAATGAGAAAGTTTGGTTTAGTTCATACAAAGATCAACATCATGGCACACGTTTGGTAATCCATAAGTGCTCTGTTCTACTTCTAACTCAAGCTTGAGTCCGAATAATCTCAGTGCAGTTCTCGAACTGCGAGGATCCTCACATACTTTGAGTAGATTTTTTACTCCTATTTTTGTCCGGAAAGCGCCGTTAGTCTACTTATGTTTTTGATTTCCAACAAAGTAATTTTTTTAACTGTGCAACAGTACATACGGGCGTCCGATCTTACTATTCAGAGACCAGGAAAAATTACTAGAAGTCCCCGTGAAAAAAATCCTAGCCTTTAATGTGGCTGGAACTCTGGACCTCCAGCACTCGAGGTGGACGCCATGCCTCTAGACTACTCTACCCCGTTGCCCTTCGCCCCCTTTTCCCACTAGCGATCATAGTATAATACACATGATTGCTGGCAGTGAATCGGACACCTAGTCTTCACCGATGTAGTTTGAAAAAATAAAATGCATGGAAGGCTCGGATGCAAACCAAAATCATTCTAGCAGTTGGATATTGAAAATCCCTTTGTGAGTTCCGACGCCCTATTGTGCACGGGGGAAGTCATGATGGAAAATAATTGGATGGGAGTGGCCATAAAATGAGGGTCCCGGCATTAGAAAGGTTGAGAGCCCATTGGTATAGACCCATTGCCTTCCCAGCAAAAATGTTGGGAGAGTTGTCTGACTGCGGGGGGAGGGGTGGGGGGGGTCGGAGTGCATCTGCATGAGAGGCGAGGAGCCAACAATCTGTAAATAAGTCAGATATGTAAAACGGATGTGCATGCAACACTCCGGTTTTGGAACAGGATAAAAGTCTTGTGCCAGCCGGGATGGGTTGAGAGGGGTGACACTATCTGCAGATAAAGAAGCTTCAGCTGCCATCTCACATGGAAGGTGTGCAAGTCTTGTTGATACCAAAAAAAAAAATGCTCTGCTTAAAACTGTCACATAGTATATATGCTAAAAAAATGAAAAAGAAGAAAGAGTAGAAGAGTTTCAGAGAAGAAACCACAGAATGAGGAGGAAGATAATAAAAATAGCAACAATAATAATTACAATAAGACAATAACAAAACCGTTATCTGTATACATGTATATCTTTCTAATCACTATTGGCAAATCAGTCGCATTTGTCACTGATACTTTGGGTTGTCCCATGTACCACCAACACACAATCTTTTAGATCACTTTAAAATACAAAGTTAGACCTCAGAGCACTACAAAGAGCCTAAATGTGTATGTTTTTTTCCTAGTCGAAATTCTTTGAACTTGATTTTTTTAATGCATAATTTATTTATATGCCGTTTCATTTGAGGGTACGTGAGCAGTTGGAGATATATGAAATGTACCGTGAACATGTAGGCTACAAATTGTCTGAGACACATTAAACGCGATCTTAAAGATGAAGATGGTATGTTATGATGATGGCATATCAGTTTGTGTGTGCTTTGTTTGTGAAATTATGTTCAAAGATGAACAAGTAAAGTTTGCTGAACATACAGGGTGTCTCATAAGTTTCCATACACACGCAGAACAAACATTTGTATAAAAGTAAAAAGTCATGACTTCCTATATGAATATAGGACTAGCGCTATATTTATTTTATAAACCAATCGGCACTTGGTGGGTTATGTGGTCAGCATCACACAGGCTGCCTTTACTTCCCTGGACTACACCTGGTTCCCACTTAAGGCTAGGTCGACCTGGGAGTCAAGGTCATTTTTGAAAAAAGTCCGACTCTGTAAGGAAGCGAACCCACGACTTTCCGATCGGCAGGTTTCACATTTGTATTCAAATCCTTTTTATTTATCCTTCACTACTGAAGAACGCGTATTAGGACTGATGGGGAAATGACTATAATGGTGTTAGTGACTGTTTTCTTTTTTTTTTCCTACGGATTATTACTTATTGGACACCATATTATAATGTATTCTTCTCTCTTCCTCTCTCTCTCTCTCTCTCTCTCTCTCTCTCTCTCTCTCTCATTCTCTCATATTTATATACACACACACTCACATACGCACCATCTCTAAAGTTGTCTTTCTTCTTTATCATTCTCTCTCTCTCTCTCTCTTTTCTCTTCAAAAAAGAAGCAGAGAGTGAAGGAACAGGTCAGAAAAATAATGAGGGATGAAAGTGTGAACAAGAGGAAGTGATAGAATAAGAGAAAGACAGAGACAGAGAGACATGCATGTATATTCTGGAAAAGATAATATAAATTTCCAGGACACGACGCCAACGAATAGTCTGTATGAATATATTCATTACTGCACAAGTACCCTGCATAGGTAAATTTGTACAGCATTTTAATCTGAGACATAGAGAGTTTTAACTGATATGAAAGAAGAGCTAATGTGGAGCTTTGGGGTAAAAATCCGCAGAGAATCACGTGGTAAGGAAAAGATGATGTTGCTGGGTAGGAAAAGGTTAACTGCGATTTATTTCAGGACATTGCAGAACCAACCCCAGCATTTTTTGGCTGTTTGTGATTTCCCCAGGCCATTTTACGTTCATTGATTTACCATTGACAACTGTACGGTCGTCCTGGATACCACTGTTGAAACCAACGCAATGTTGACTGCTGCCAAATCGCCCGCACTTTGGATAAAACCCGGTACCGCAGTTACAAGCGTGACGTTGGATAGGATGCACATTAAGATAACCTGAAAGCAATATATCTCAAGAGTTCTTGAACTAGAGCTTACAGGGTCGAAATAATAGAGAAGACGAACAAACAATCAGAAAATATCGACTAGTCGCCTGCAGACAGCATTGCACAAAGCACAATCTCTGTAGCTATATCGATGACCTCGAGGGCTAATCAAATATGATGAATGTGTGAAGTGAACCGAGTACTTTCAGAACACGAGGCAGACTGCTTCGTCACAGATACCTCCTGTGCAGACTAGAACACAAAAGCATCAGGTTGGCAGGCAAAGATCTATAACTGCTTTTTCAGAAATAAAAGGATTAATGTGGTTTTTCTCTGTTTCAAGCCATGGACAAAAACCCTGCTGCACTAATAATTCATGTGGAGATTCGTTTTTCTTGATGAAACTGCCAGACTTATCTTCTTAGTGCTACACGGGTTATCTTAAATCGCAGCCACGGAGTTCAAAGATAGCAAACCACCGCACATGTCTGATAATGCTATCATGTTGTACTGCCAATGCTTTAGGGGCTGTTTCCGCAAATTTCGCACAGAGCAGATGGTTCTAGAGCCCTATATGTCTAGGAATATTATTGTCCATATCCTGCCTGCTGTCTTTACTATGCAGGATATTCCTAACAGTCGTGATAGCTAGGTCACACTTCTGGCCAATGTTATTGAAACACGCTGACTAGATGAGAGTTCGAACCCAAGAACACTGGTCCTACAGGCAAGCAGGAGTCTAATGTAAACGTTTATCATTTTGGATATTTATGGAAGCTGCACATTGAACGAAACTGATCAATTCGCTACGTAGAATACTTATTTTTCTTCTTCTTCAGCATTCCGAGCCCTTGTACTTTATTGCTATAGAGATAGCACTCTGCTCTGAATGTTCTCATATAATCTATGAGAAAATAATTTTGACGGTTCCACCACACATTAAAAAAATCGCTTTTGACAAATGAATGTAATGCTTTAAAAACCATAGTAAAAGAAAACCGATTCTGTACACTACAGTGTCGCATCTGGCACGAGAGACTTTATACATACTTTAAAGATCAGTCGACATTTACTCAATAAAATGTCCGTGACATTGTCTCGAGCAGATTTTAGACTGGGTCAACTGTGGAGACAACATAAACTTAGCCGTAAGAAAAACAAAAAAATCCGACTTCATGCAAAAGCGATCCCAAGTCTTCGGGCAAGCAGATGGAACAGCGAATACAGCCATGAAATTGCAACAGTATGTTTCACGCATGAATGAAGAACGTAAAGCAAATATTATGAGAATCAACGCTGAATAGATGTAAGTAATTTTAGGAGGAATGTCAAGCAGAATTCAAATATAGCGGTAGAGGGCAAGGCATTAAACAAACATGGGGGTTTAAATATATAAGAACAACATTAAATGAAGATGCGGAACTGGACGAAGAAAATGCCTGTTATGCAATAAAGGAAACCAAGTATACACAGATTAAGGCAATCCCTATCAGCACATAAACTGTCTCATACACATCATATTCATTTCCACTCTATGCTACCAGTGCCAGACATGGTAACTCAAAAAAAAAAAAAAAATGAAAAAAAAAATAAGTAACCATGGAAATGTGATGCTTGAGAAAGGATGCAGGAGTCAACATGAGAAATAAAATCAGGAGTGGGGTCGGTGTTTCCTTTGAAGCCGACTACAAATGACGTCACGGGACAGTCTAATATTTTAGAGGTTGGTAAGACCGGGTTTTCCGTGTTTTCTACGCTTTAGCGCGTTTCTCCCAAGGCCCTAACCCTAACAAAAACTATACGCTTAATTTACCACCCCATGAAATATTTGACTGACCCGTGACCTGTGGATTTTCCCTGTTTTTGGTCAGCTAATAAGGAAGTACCGTGGGGTCATAAGAGGAAAAAAAAATCAGCATATAACCAATTCTAAAGTACATACAAAAGTGAACATCAAATAGTCTGCTACTTAGAAAAAAAATGCATTGTGACGCTATACCATACAGGAAACAAACCAAAAGATGAGACGGATGACAAGCACAAGGTAGACCAAGAATAACATGGAAAGATAACATTTGTGAAACTCTGCAAAAGTACGGTGTGACTGTGGTCGAAGCGGTCATAAGAACAAGAAGCAGAACCTGATATCTTCCTGGACTCCCGAAGCGGTAAAAGAAACAGTGAAGAAAAAGAAGTACAAATTGTTAGGTCTGATAAAATAAATAGGTTGTAATCTATTTGCATGATGGTACAGAAGAAGTTCCATTGACTTTTTCTTTCCATTTACAATGTTTTTTACATTTACCTGTATCTTTGCGTTATGCAAGGGAAAATCATGGAATAAACTTCTCGGCAGTAATTCCTTATTTCTGTATAAATTAATTTTCATCAAACACCAAAGAGGCCAGCTCATCTGGAGCTTTACAAACCTGTCTGCACTCAGCTTACTAAAGCAAGGAAAATCTAGCTTGCACTCATTACCCATCATAGTTTTTAATTAAAGCTGACATCTCTGTCAAATACTGTTAGCTGTCTGCACATGACTTTTAAAATATGTCTTTAATTAACTTGATGAGTAGCAGACATCTATGACTTCAACACTGTTTATCATTCTCTGTTTCTCTTCTTGTTTCGACGTTTGCCCTATTAGGACTGCTGGCACGCTGTCTTGAGGTTAACAGCTGGTTTGTAACATCTGCGCCGTCCAGCCCAACGCAAGTTTTAGAATTTTGTGGAAATGATCTAGGAAAGAAGGGAACCGAGGAAGCATATGACAATACTCATAGCTCAGCATTTACGCCAAGAAGATATCACTATCTGTACACTCGAAGGTCAGCATTTACGCCAAGAAGATATCACTATCTGTACACTCATAGCTCAGCATTTACGCCAAGCTCAGCATTTACGCCAAGCTCAGCATTTACGCCAAGCTCAGCATTTACGCCAAGAAGATATCACTATCTGTACACTCATAGCTCAGCATTTACGCCAAGCTCAGCATTTACGCCAAGCTCAGCATTTACGCCAAGCTCAGCATTTACGCCAAGCTCAGCATTTACGCCAAGCTCAGGATTTACGCCAAGAAGATATCACTATATGTACACTCAAAGGTCAGCATTTACACCAAGAAGATATCAATATCTGTACACTCAAAGGTCAGCATTAACGCCAAAAAGATATCACTATCTGTACACTCAAAGATCAGCATTACCGCCAAGAAGATATCACTATCTGTACACTCAAAGGTCAGCATTAACACCAAGATGATATCACTATCTGTACACTCAAAAGTCAGCATTGACACTAAGAAGATATCACCATCTATACAGATGGATCCGTAAAACACGGATGAAGGTTAGCATAGTAATACCCAGCACAACGGATGGAAAAATAAAAGAGAATAGTTTTGTGTGCAATCTATTCTACGAATGCCGTACTTTACAAAAACGAACACATTGAAAAAGTGATATTTTTGTCATAAATTGGAAAAAATGGCGTGTAGTGACCCCTTGATTAACAAAGACTGACTAGCGTTCCAGGAACACACTACAATGGACAAACACCAGGTCACACAATAGCCACCATTCGGATGACAATCCCCCGGGCACAAGTCCCAGAAACCCCGTTCGACTGTTAACTTTGTTTTTTAAACATCCAGAAGCCATGAGTTGTTAACCCTTTGGCTCGGTATTATGGATATCGCAACCTTCGGCCTTGATTCCATGATAGGTACTGTAAATCTGAGAGAAATATGGCTTTTCTGCCTACCCCCGGAGTCAACCCAGACCAAAAGGAGTTCGTCACCCGGTCACTGCTAAGTCAGGTTTAACCAACTACGCTAGAGAGCCGGGCGACTGTTAGATTAAATTAGAGCTTCGAAGATAGCCAGGGTGGTACTTTAAAAAAAAATAATAATCGTGTTCCATGAAAACGCGGGACTTTAATGCATTAGAGAAGACTGCTGCGTTCACATCGTTCGCATGGGCAGCAGAACTAGCGAACACACATATAGTAATGATTTCAGACTCCACCAACACGCTTCAGAAGATCACACCAGGTGGTTTACACTCTGAATCGTTAGAAGGAATTCGGAAGTCACAGTTAACCTCCATCGTCTACGTCTACACACATGTAGGTGAAGAGTAAAAGATAATGAATGCGCAGACCAGCTGGCAAGTAATGCACCAATGCTTACTAAAAGAAGCATAAACAAGAGCTGATATCATCAACGCTTTACGCTAGGTTGGTGGATAATGATGAATCTATGATCTTCTGAGTTTTGCTTGCGATTATTTTTTTTAATATATATGACCTATTTGTGGACTGTTGGTCCTTCACCTCTCGGGCAAATAGTCTCAACTTATAGGAAACGCCTCTAATTAGTCGCCTTCTACAACATTCTTGTAAGGGGACAGTGGGTCTGTTTTTCTCCTCAGGACCCAACGAGAAGCAACTTGCTTTAATAGTTCGATACCCCCCCCCCCCCCCAACCCTCTTTGTGAGATTAGAAATCCTCCAACCCTCTGCTTATTGCAAGCTGAATTTTTCTCCGTCTGTTCTACTGCACTGATTTCTTGATCCCCAAGGATCCTCACATCGTTCATATAGTCGTTATAAGGTTTTTAATAATAATATGAATATGATGCATGACAGCCCACACCCCTCTAATCATGAACCTGCCCATATCTTGTCACCTCTATGCAAATAAGTCACTTTCAAATCTTACTTTCCTCTATAGGTATATAGTCCTTCTTTTGTACTTATGTGTCAAGGTGTCGGGTTAAGTACTTAATTATATCCTTATTCTCTTGGGAATGATTTACACATTTAAATTCAGCCGTGTAGGTGGGAGATTCATAGACAGTGGACCTAAAATCCAATGACCTAACTACCTCTTTGGACGCAATGGATGAATCCCCTCCTGCCTCTAACTGGAGAGATGCTTAGTCTGAACTGATTCTTGACTGATCCTCCCGAGAGTAAACAGACAGCTGCTTCCCTTTCTGTCTATTTGCTTAACTCCGTTTGAATCACCGATTCATCCGGGAAAGTCAATGTCCATGGGATGCTTTAATATCTGGAGGCCCAGTGGACAGTTAGTATCCTAGCACTATCCAGTGTAACCCACAGCTAGCGCACAGGATCAGAGATCCTCCAGGATCTTATTTCTGTCCACGCACCATATCAGTGTCTCCATAGACGACAACTGTCTCTTGTGCTACAACGTGCAGCATCATCAGCTTTATCTCCAACATAAATAAATTTATGTGAGGAGTTGCCCACAACTGCCACGAGCTGAGGGTGACATCAAGTAAACTGTAATTTGTTTTAACAAGAACTAATGCCCGTGAATTAACCTGGACTCTCAGAAACATTTATGTGTAGTCGAGAGGACAAATACATTTCCATGAATTCCAGCGACTAATATACATTCTTTATGGTGGAATCAACCAGACTATATGCCTGCACTGCCAAATGTGGAAGGAAGCCTCAAGTCAACTGAACAGGACATCATGGACAGCTAAGTGGGATCGTCAGTGCTTGCGGTTAACTCTAACATGCAGTGCTTGTTCTCTAGGTCCAAAATTCCACAGTTTGGCAGCGATGAATATAGCTGTGGCTGGGGACTCACCAGTTGTCCATCTGGAATAGTATATTCTTTGCATTTTTAGCTGGTTTGGTTGATCTTGCTGAATTCTACTCTTTATTTTCTTACATATGCTGCCCTGATTACATGATGTTTTGTTATTTCAAATTGTGTGGTTAGTGTCCACCCTTCACAGTTATTAAGTATCTGGAGCATTTGCTATATTGTTGTAATTCATTTTATACTGTGTTAATGTGACTAGCATAGGATTACTGTCTAGTTTGGGGGCTTTAACAGTAGTGTGGCCAAAATGGGCCTTGGAATCTTTATGTATCCTATAGTGCCATAATTTGAGTCCCCTCACCTCTGAAGTAGGTTGGAGCTGCAGGATTCCATCTAGACCATTGCGAGCCAACATCTCAACGCTGTCTACTGCAGAGTGGCTTTAGGTTCATTAGAGGAAATTCTAACAAAGGTATGTGACAACAATATTATGTGACAGAATAGTGAAAATAAAACGTGATTCCCAAAGCAAAATCACTTGTCAGGACGTGAAGTTTAAGGACATTTTTTTTTTAGATCACGATAACGTCAAATTGGTTGACCAATTCCCCGATTTTGTCGCCTTTTCTTTCCTCACAATTCCCAGAAAATACTAAAATTTTCTACTGTCTGTTGTTAATGGATATATCGACCCCCCAGCGCAGTACTAAAAGGAAAACAATCCAGCTGTTTATAGAGATTGCCTGCCATGACTAGACTGGCAAGAACTGCGGAAGAAAGGGTAAATGTAATTTAATATATCCATGTATTATGTTTGTCCGTGGCTTAGGCGTTGCGAATACGTTTCCTAATGCCGAGGTGCCGGGTTTGATCCCAGCTGCGGGCATTGCGCCTTGCGTTGGTTTCATTAGTGGTATAAGAAAGTCTTTCAGAAAGCAATCGCAAACTACTAGAGTTAAAGTTGCCTAGAAAACCACAACATCAAAAAAGCTGGGGCTGATTCTTTAAAATCCTTAGCATATTTGCTGATTTCGAAATCACTTTTGCAGGTGGTTTCCCGGTGTGTGCGCGCTTGCTTCATCATGCTCGCGCGCGTGTGAACAGTTTTGTTTAGAAAACGTGTGACCAGGGAAAATATTTGTGAAGCTGTAATGAACAGATTTCCTCCAAGAAACTGAATAATTTCAGAAGCCACAGTTAACTGACAGACATTCGTGCATCACAATGAACGAGAAAAGAAGCGTATGGCTACAAGGTGCTGTGTTTGACCTCTCGACCTAATTTCCGGGGACAGTTGAAATGAGATAAGACAAATAATCGAACTGGATAATGTTGTTCGAAGGAACAGCGTCTACACAACGGAGGAGAGAGAATGGTGGTGACGGTTGTGGGGAAATAGGGAGCGCGGCGGATAGGGAGTACATAATTAAAAGTAAAATTATGGTCATGTATTAAGTGAGTAAAACAAGTTAGTGGGAAGTCGCCGTGGTTTAGTGGCTAGATGCTCGCCTGCAGATCGGAAAGTCGTCGGTTTGGGTCCTGATGGAGTCGCACTTTTTCTTTTTAAAAGAAAAAGACACTGGCTCCGTGGTCGACACAGCCTTGGGTGGGAATCCTGTAAAGTCATTGGAAATAAAGGCAGCCGCCTTGATGTTGACCATGTCACTTACCAAGTGCTGATTGGTCTGTAAAGTTTAGGCCTAGGCCCATATGCCTAACAAGTTTGAAGGCATGGAACTTAGAAACAAGAAATTTATTCCCCACCCACCGCCTTTTCCAATCCCCTTTCCTATTACGACTTTCCATTAACTTCTTAATACTCCACCAACCAGTGATCGTTGGCTGCAATGTATCTACTACATGCTCTGTCTCTTGTATTTGTTATACACTTTCTCAGACTGCTGTTCATCAGTGTCTTGATGGTGTCATCCCATTTGTATCGTTGACAAACCCTTGCCCTCTTGTCTTTGACCTTTCCGTCCAGAATGGTTTTTAAAAGTGTGTTGTGTCTTTTAATGTGGTGAAAGTATTCAAATTGTCTCTTTTCCATTTCTTTCAGTAATTTGCTGTTCATTTCTATCCTTTCCAGAAGTTCTGCATTGGACTGTTTTTGTTTAGATGAAATATATAAACTACTCTTCCCTACATTATCATTTCCAGGGACCCGATTCGATTTTCTTGTCCATTGTCCAAGTTTCAGCCTCAAATGGCAGGACTGAGTGTACATAACATTCGACGATTCTATTTTTAAGTGTGTTGTTTATCGCTCTAGCTGGCAGTAACTTGCTCACCTTATTTAGATATTTTTAGCCATTCCGATTTTCTTTTTGATTTCTGTTTTACTTCTGCCATTTTCTGTTACTACATGTGCTAGACAGGAGAAACTTGTTCCTTGTTCTATCTCTCTGTTTACTGTGATGTTCACTGTTGGTCGCTCTATGTTAATTACCATTCTGGTTTTCTTTTCGCATGTAAATTTCTAAACCACACTTTGCACTCCGCTTGTTGACTTGATCCACTAGTTCTTGTTAAATCCTGCTCGCTTGGGCTAGCAACACTGTGTCATTCGCTATATAAGATTGTTTATTATTCTTCCATTAATATTCAGTCCAGGCAATTTCTCA
>CAJHNH020005179.1:85000-182500 GCA_905116865.2 Candidula unifasciata
AACTATAGATAGACGGATTATCGGAGACCTCTAATACCAGCATCTACGTAGTGCATGGAAGTCGTATGGATTCGCTCCCTGGCGGACAATTTTCAAAAATGACCTTGGCTCCCAGGTCGACCCAGTCTTGAGTGGGTAACGGGTGCAGTCCCGGGAAGTTAAGGCGGCCGGCGTGATCCTGACCACATCACGCATCTTGTGCCGATTGGTCTATACAAATATAGGTCTAGCCCTATATGCTCTACAAGTTCCTTTACTTTTTTTTTTTACGTAGTGCATACCTAGGCGCACAACTGATGCCTCTTTAATACCTGACGCTAAAAGGCTGAACAGGACTAGAGGAGAAGAATAAGACATATTATTAGATTGTTCAACCACATGTTTGATTTTACAATACAAGATTATCATCTTTTAAACAGAATATACATTAAAACATATTTTTTGGCCGCTTTTATGCTGCTAATGTCAAACTTGGACCCTTGAATGCAAAATCATTACAACAGATATTATATGTCTTAGAAGAGCTGCCGGTGTAACAAGAAGAGATCAAGTTAAAAATTAGCAAATTAGAAAAAAGACTTGGTCTTAAACCAGTCATAGGGTTTATTTAAAAGCAACAGATGTAATGGTTTAGCTATGTGACGAGAATGTCCTTGTACCAACTGCCAAAGAAAGACACACTTCAGAAATATAATGGACACTTCACAAGGGGAAGATAGTAGAAAAAATGTAACGATGGCATCAAGAACGAGAGTGAAGAATGAGATGAAGACCAGCTTATACAACGCACAGGAAAGAGATTACAGAAGATCATTACATCTCCCCCAACACGTCGATGAAGTAAAAAGAGGAAGCATTAAAAAAAAAAAAGAGAGAAGAAACAGATTATATCATGACGGAAGAACCATATACTTTGTCGAAGTCATGGTTGAACTTTTTGTGGAAAACTTAAAAAAGAAAAAAACTTTAGACAGTAGGAGACAGCGGGAAAGAGACTTTCATTCTCTTTTATGTTGGACTTTCTATATTATCTTTTCTGTTTGCAGCTATATATCAAAAACAATCTAGCACTAATACTTTCCATTACCTGTGAGTTTATGTTTGTGTTAATTCAACGCATCAACATCATGGCACACGGGTGTAACCAATAAGTGCTCCGTTCTACTTTAACTCAAGCCTGAGTCTGAAGATTCTCAGCGCAGTGCACGAACTCCGTTGCGCCGGCGAGGATCCTAAAATACTTCTGTGAGTTAATGTCTGTTAGTTCAGCTCTCTATATCACAAACATTCCTGCACAAATGTCTATTAGTCTTTGTGGGTTTAACTCTGTATCAAAACACTCCAGCACTCCATTCTCTGTGTGTTCAACTCTTCATATCACAAACATTCCAGCACAAATGTCTATCAGTCTTTGTGAGTTTAACTCTATATCAAAACACTTCAGCACTGATATCTTCCATTCAATGTGTGTTCAACTCTCCATATCACAAACATTCCAGCACAAATGTCTATCAGTCTTTGTGGGTTTAACGCTATATCAAAACACTCCAGCGGTAATATCTTCCATTCAATGTGTGTTCAACTCTCCATATCACAAACATTCCAGTACTAATATCTTCCATTCAATGTGTGTTCAACTCTCCATATCACAAACATTCCAGCACAAATGTATATCAGTCTTTGTGGGTTTAACGCTATATCAAAACACTCCAGCACTAATATCTTCCATTCTCTGTGTGTTCACCTCTCCATATCACAAACATTCCAGCACTAATTTCTCCTATTCTCTTTGTATTCAACTCTCCCAATTACAAACAGCCCAGACCTGCATCTTTCATTCTTTCTAGGTGCAACTCTCTATATTACAAACATCCCTGAACTAATATCTCCTATTCTCTTTGTGTGGATGTCTCTGTTTCACAAATCACATGTATTTTGCATTGCTACTGTGTTTAACTACCTATATCAAAAACATATCAGCACTTGTATTTTAATTTTCTACTTGTGTGCAGCTGTCCATTTCACCACTATCTGATACCATATATTTTCTCAGTTTGCCCATCTCCCTTTTAAGCCCACAAACATCTCTACGCGTATCTTCTTTTCTCGGTTTATTCGTCTCACCTAACCCACAGAAATCTCAGAATCAATATACATTCTATTGTATACTCCTGCGTGAAACTCTTTATATTACAAACACCCCACGCTAGAATCTCCCATTCTCCTTATGCCCAACTGGCTTATCTCATAAACATCTCTACACCAGAATCTCCCATTCTCCATATATCCCACTGGCTTACCTCACAAACATCTCCACGCCGGTATCTTCCATTCTCCGCTTGATTCCTTTCCACGACTGCCTAAAGGAAAACACTTGCTTCTGTGTCAGGCCGATATCCCTCTCGCACTGTAAACTGTAGAAGGACAACTCGACCTCTTTTGAGTTTTCCCGGGTTCCGTTGGAATCAAGAACCTCCTTATTACTAGCACATTTGGCTCTGCTGTGTAAACAGCCCATGGTGAAATGACCATTAGAGAATACGAACGTCGAAGATGATTTGCGAATGTTCCTCCCGGAGAAATGAAAGCACTTTTAGGGGTTTAAATAGCACCACACGTTTACTGCAAGGCGGCACATTTCAATTCTAGCAAAACGCACTGAATGGAACTGCAGACATAAATGTAATAACGTCTATAAAACATTAAACTACACAAACCTCGTTTGTTTTAATTCTTACATATAATTTGTATTCAGGTTAAACTACTATAAAATTAAATGGTTAGGTTAAACTAATCTAAATTAAGTGGCTTGGTTAAACTACTCCAAAATTAAATGGTTAGGTTAAACTAATCTAAATTAAGTGGCTGGGTTAAACTACTCGAAAATTAAATGAAGTTTATGAGTGTAAAGGATCTTTTTCAAGCCAATGGTCCTGTATTTGTATTTTTCCAAATTCACTAAAACAACTTTAGGGACATCGGGACTTTATATACCTTGGGGTCCTATATTGTCTAAAACTGGCTTTGATTCAAACATAGTCTAATTAAGTTTCAACAATACTCAGTGGGACGGGAATTTAAGTAATAGTATTTTTAACACCTCTGTGGCTAAGTCGATGCGAACGCTTCGTAATGCCGAGGTGACAGGTTCGATTCTAGCTGCGGGTCATGCGCCTTGCGTTGGTTTCGACAGTGGTGTCAGTGGGCCGACCGTCCACGGGCAATGGCAAACTACTGGGCGTAAAGTTCCTAAAGAAACCACACAACAGCCAGGGGCTGCTAGCGTTGGTTCTGCAACGTCCTGTAAAGGATACGCAACTATTAACACAGGTTGTTGGTGTCTGTGGCTTAGGCGTTGCGAACGCGCTTCGTAATGCCGATATGACGGTTTCTATCCCAGCTGCAGGCGATTCGGCAGCAGACTGTCATCCATTTTTTATGAAAACAGAACAAAAAAATCGACCACTTTCAAACTACTGGGAGCAGTATCGGCTAAAAATGAGGTCTGGTTTCTTAGTGCCAAGTGTGTTGGCTAAAACGTGTTAATTGCACCAAAACGAGTATTAGCACCTCATGTATGTTGTGTCCGTAGCGTTAAAAAAATTGTATACATTAATTTAACATGCAAGGGATCTATCTATCTATCTTTTTTTTACCCCATCAGGACATCACACAAGCGATAAACACCCGATGACACAAAGTGCCACCATGTGGATGAGGATCACCCGTGGAGAGGTCACTGTAACCGCGTTCAGCCATTAGACCGGGCTATGCTGCGGAAATGGCAAAAGCCACAGTAGGACTTCATATAAGGAAAAATTACATCTCACTAGGAGATGACAGGGCTGCAGAGAGTAAACACAAGGGATTGGAATGAATGTTGACCCCCAGGTAAACTAAGAACACGGTGGAGAGATGATATCCAAGCACACCTACAAATACATGGAGTCACCAAATGGTAAGAGAGGGCTAATCTCGCTTGAAAAAAAAAAAGTAAAAAAGTAAAGTGAAGTAAGGGACCCTTTTGCACGCCTTTAGGCTATAGGGCATATGGGGCTAGACCTATATTTTTGAAGACCAATCGGCACAAGATGGGTGATGTGGTCAGCATCGCGCCTGCCACCTTTACTTTCCATGACTGCACCCGGTAACCATTCAAGGCTGGGTCGACCTGGTAGCCAAGGTCATTTATGAAAATAGTCCGGCTCCGCCAGGGAGCGAACCCACGACCTTACGATCCGCGGCGAGCGTCTAGCCTTCCGGAAAAATAAGTAGCTAAAGAAAAATAAACTTTCACTGATTTTTAAATAGCCCTTGCTCGTGTGATATATCCAGGGACGTTAAACGACTCGTAAACTAAAAATACTGGACCAGAAGTTTGTTCAACGGATCAACATCATGGCACAAGGGTAGTAACCCACAAGTGGTCCGTTCTACCTCTAGCTCAAGCTTAGGTCCGAAGGCTCTTAGCGCAGTGCACGAATTGCGTGCACCGGCGAGGATCCTGAAATACTTTGGTTAGATTTTAAAGTCAGATGTGTTAAACGGATGTGCACGCAACACTCAGATTCTGGAACAAGACTAAAGTCCAGATTTAGACAACTAACCAAAACTTTGCACCGGAGTTTACAGCTGGTGAACGCGAAGAAGAAGAAGAAACAAAACATTTGCTCGGGCTGCGCCGTCAGTTGACTTAAATCTACGTGAAAAACCCTAGGGGGTGTTATGTTATCCCTTAAGCCTTGTTTAAGTATGTAATGATAATAATGTGTCTCTTTATAAATATAACTATCTGATAATTTGTATTAGTATTGTTATTATCATCATACTCTGTGTAAAGTAAAGATCCCTTTTCACGCCTTTAGGCGCATTGGGCATATGGGATGAGAACCCATATTTCTACAGACTAATCGGCACTAGGTTGGTAATGTGGTCAGCATTAGCCGGTCGTCTTTACTTCCCCTGGGCGTACATCCTGGTACCCATTTTGGGCTGGGTCGACCGACAAAATTCCACGGAGTGGGTTCGATCGCGGTACGTTGGAATTACAAGTCGGACTCGCAACGCCTAAGCCACGGATGCTGCATACACTGTGTAGCAAATAAATATGATTATCTTTTTGACATTTTTCGAAATCTACGAACGAAAAAAAAAAAAAACTTTTAGAGAACTTCTGGAAAAAAACTTATAGAAAACTTCTAGAAAAGGTTAGGGGACCACTTTGCGCCCTTGCAAAATCTTCTGGGGGCAGTAGGAAGGGGGTAGGGTTGGGTGCAGTCCGCCTAAAAATTATTGGGGACAATATTTTTTTAAGGACTTGAACCCTAGGTTCCATTGTCCTTAAACAGGACTGTGCACAAAATTAAAAAAAACTCATACAATCATTAAGCATTAACAATCCAGCTGTAGTTATACTTCAGTATAACACCTATCACACTAACTTAGAAAAAGTAAAGCACTGCCACTTGCCACAGCAACAATGTTTGAAAATGTATACCTGACAAATAATAACACAACTTAATCACACATGATGCTCATCTATACACATCTACGAAATGCACACGGCAGCAGAAGTAAAGGATTCTTATACAAACATCGCCACTCCAACCAAATGATCCTACGTCTAAAAACCGTGAAAGATGTGCACAAGTTTCCCAACTTTCCGCTTCTAAAACAGTGAAATCTGTTTATACGACATGCCACCACACGTAGGCACGAACGATGTAGCCAGAACGCTACCATCTCAACTCCTCCGTTATCTGCAGCCAGACCATTCTGGCTGGGGGTCTTCAGGTATTTTCACGATTTTACGCGGAATGTAATGGTCGTATATTTACTAGGAGCAGGGGGTAGCTTTCATTGATGATGGGAAGGTAGGAAAGATGTTTTACGTTCACAGTTTATGCCGGTAATGATACATGAATGTAGATGGAACGGCTGCAATAGTACGTAAAGAAATAGAAGCACTGGGAATGCGGTTATTGAAAGAAACATCATCTGATGTGAAGCGGCAATATTGGATATATAGTTGTTGCATTTGAAATATCCTGTTCAATATTTTACGTTTATAATTGGGATATACACATAAAGAAGTTTTGTTTGTATATGTTTGTCCAGACAGTACTTTTAGCAATTTAATATTTCATACATTTTAAAAACTTATGGTGTAAAGCAATAAATACATGATAATAACAAAACGAGAAAAGGATATAAACTCAGGCCACATACAAGTTGATACAATGAAAATCAAACCAAGGGAAACGTAAAAGTACTTGGGTTCAAACTTCAAATGCTCCAGCATGCTGAGAAAAGAAGTCTTTGGACCCATAATAAATAATACAGACAGCGGAGAATGGTGTGTTTGTATGTGTGTGTGTGTGTGTGTGTGTGTGTGAGAGAGAGAGAGAGAGAGAGAGAGAGAGAAAGAGAAGCACCAACGAAAATCATAATGTTTACATCGACATTTATCACTGGCTTCGTGAGGGCGTATAGACTGAAAGGGCTGAGAGAATGTTCATATGGCAGAGAGGTAAAAACTGTATACACAAGGGAGCTAAAGCGTCATAGACCACGAGGCAGACCAAGAAGACGATGGAGGAATAACAGACAGACCTACAATTAATTGGTGTCACAAACACAAAAGAGATGAGTGGAGGCAGGTGATATCTGCAGCAACGAACCTCAGGAGATCGGAGTGCTGAAAAAGCAGAAGATAGTAAGGAAGCGTTCGAATATGGTGGGTTCGGATACGCATGGTGCTGGACTCACACACTACTTTGGCTCTCAACCTTAAATGGGTTACACAGGAAGAGTCCTAGGTGGTTATGGCGGCTGTCTAGAAGGAGATGCTGGCACTGATTATCATTACTTGCCACACACACAAACACACACAAAAAAGCGGTGAATGAAATGCTTAGAAAATAAAATAATTTGTGGTAACTCAAGACTTGAAAAACTGTAGTAAAAAACACATATATGGACTACCAAATTATAGACTTGATATATCAACGAGGCGATTACTACCAATTGTTTATCTCTATCTTTCGCATTCTCTTTTAAATACACTTGTTATCACTATCTGTGGCTAAGTCGATGCGAACGCTTCGTAATGCCGGGATGCCGGGTTCTTTTCCAGCTGCGGGCCATGTGTCTTGCGTTGGTTTCGACAGTGGCATCAAGAAAGGCCACCGTCCAGAAAGCAATTGCAAACTACTGGAGGTAAATCTGCCTAGAAAAACCACACAACAGCCAAGGGCATTTATGGTTGGTTCTGCAACGTCCTGTAAAGGATACGCAGCTAACCTAACCTATCATTACCTGCCTTCTAATTTACCTTTTGCATTCTCTTTTAAATACACTTGTTGTCATTCTCAGTCTCTATCTATATGATGTTGATGATGATCAAGATGATGATGTAAAACCTAATATGACTGACATATTTCAACCTAGACATGTCTATCGAATGTATGTAATTACCTCAAGCCACATTTAAACACTGCTACCTGTGCCAACTGATAATCTCAGATAAGTTCCAGTTGCCATTGGCACACAAATTGACACACATTTAATTCAAGCTTTTGCCAAAATAAACAAACATAAATAGAGCATCCCCCCCCCCCAAGCTCTTTTCACCACAATCCATTTGCAGAGCTCTTAAGACGCTACCGACAAGGATACATACTTATGACATTGGAAGAATCCCTAATTCCGTGCCTTGGTGGATAAGGCAACGAAATAATATGTCTGCAAATACTGACAGTCGAGAATAACAGTTAACTAGAGACAAAAATAACACTTATTCTAGAACTGACTCTGCTGTGTCATCGTCTTTGTCATCATTATCATCACACTTCCTTCGGATTCCTCTTCTTCTTCTTCTTCTTCTTCTTCTTCTTCTTCTTCTTCTTCTTCTTCTTCTTCTTCTTCTTCTTCTTCTTCTTCTTCTTCTTCTTCTTCTTCTTCTTCTTCTTCTTCTTCTTCTTCTTCTTCTTCTTCTTCTTCTTCTTCTTCTTCTTCTTCTTCTTCTTCTTCTTCTTCTTCTTCTTCTTCTTCTTCTTCTTCTTCTTCTTCTTCTTCTTCTTCTTCTTCTTCTTCTTCTTCTTCTTCTTCTTCTTCTTCTTCTTCTTCTTCTTCTTCTTCTTCTTCTTCTTCTTCTTCTTCTTCTTCTTCTTCTTCTTCTTCTTCTTCTTCTTCTTCTTCTTCTTCTTCTTCTTCTTCTTCTTCTTCTTCTTCTTCTTCTTCTTCTTCTTCTTCTTCTTCTTCTTCTTCTTCTTCTTCTTCTTCTTCTTCTTCTTCTTCTTCTTCTTCTTCTTCTTCTTCTTTCTTCTTCTTCTTCTTCTTCTTCTTCTTCTTCTTCTTCTTCTTCTTCTTCTTCTTCTTCTTCTTCTTCTTCTTCTTCTTCTTCTTCTTCTTCTTCTTCTTCTTCTTCTTCTTCTTCTTCTTCTTCTTCTTCTTCTTCTTCTTCTTCTTCTTCTTCTTCTTCTTCTTCTTCTTCTTCTTCTTCTTCTTCTTCTTCTTCTTCTTCTTTCTTCTTCTTCTTCTTCTTCTTCTTCTTCTTCTTCTTCTTCTTCTTCTTCTTCTTCTTCTTCTTCTTCTTCTTCTTCTTCTTCTTCTTCTTCTTCTTCTTCTTCTTCTTTCTTCTTCTTCTTCTTCTTCTTCTTCTTCTTCTTCTTCTTCTTCTTCTTCTTCTTCTTCTTCTTCTTCTTCTTCTTCTTCTTCTTCTTCTTCTTCTTCTTCTTCTTCTTCTTCTTCTTCTTCTTCTTCTTCTTCTTCTTCTTCTTCTTCTTCTTCTTCTTCTTCTTCTTCTTCTTCTTCTTCTTCTTCTTCTTCTTCTTCTTCTTCTTCTTCTCTTCTTCTTCTTCTTCTTCTTCTTCTTCTTCTTCTTCTTCTTCTTCTTCTTCTTCTTCTTCTTCTTCTTCTTCTTCTTCTTCTTCTTCTTCTTCTTCTTCTTCTTCTTCTTCTTCTTCTTCTTCTTCTTCTTCTTCTTCTTCTTCTTCTTCTTCTTCTTCTTCTTCTTCTTCTTCTTCTCTTCTTCTTCTTCTTCTTCTTCTTCTTCTTCTTCTTTCTTCTTCTTCTTCTTCTTCTTCTTCTTCTTCTTCTTCTTCTTCTTCTTCTTCTTCTTCTTCTTCTTCTTCTTCTTCTTCTTCTTCTTCTTCTTCTTCTTCTTCTTCTTCTTCTTCTTCTTCTTCTTCTTCTTCTTCTTCTTCTTCTTCTTCTTCTTCTTCTTCTTCTTCTTCTTCTTCTTCTTCTTCTTCTTCTTCTTCTTCTTCTTCTTCTTCTTCTTCTTCTTCTTCTTCTTCTTCTTCTTCTTCTTCTTCTTCTTCTTCTTCTTCTTCTTCTTCTTCTTCTTCTTCTTCTTCTTCTTCTTCTTCTTCTTCTTCTTCTTCTTCTTCTTCTTCTTCTTCTTCTTCTGCTTCTTTGTTTTTGTTTTCTTGACAGAAAGGCAAACTGACGGTCTTAGATTCAACAACAGTAAAACGGAAGTAACGGTGGTCACAAAGAAAATGGACTCTCGTAAATGCAACACCACGGTAAAAGGGACATTCCACAAGCAGCTTGTTACTTTTAAATACTTGTGTGTCTGATAACCGCAGAAGGAAGATGTGGTAAAGAAGTTAAATGTAGAAAAGCTCAGGGAGAAGCAACATTTTGCTAACTTAACAATGCTCTATGCAGTCTTTCTTTGTCACCTGGGATGGGAAGGAAAGTTCTCAAGAGCTATATAAATCACATAGAAAGTGAATCACTGACGCGGGGGGGGGGGGGGGGGGGGGGGGGGTGTGATAAGTGAAAATTTTTGTGGAAGCAGCGGCAAAGATGTGTTTTATAGACGAATGACGAGAACACCCTCAGCAAACAAAAATATTAATGCTGATATTTTGAAAGAAAACTGAATCACTAAGAGAACTAATGGGTCACTACAGAATAGGACAGTCTAAGTTTATGATCATACCATGCGAAAGAGGAAACTGTCATGATGGTAGAAAAATTCAATGGGGAAAGAGGCAGAGGGAAATCGAGAGAGAAGATGCTGGACAATACGACGTCATGATATAAAAGATCATTGTGTAGAAATGATTGAAAACACTAGCGACAGAAGGCTGTAGATAGACATGACTTCCATTGCCACATGGCATAGACTCTACAAAGAAGAGTAAATGACCCATGCCCCAGTGTTGTGAAGTGACATTTATTTAATTCTATGTTACTTTTGCTAACAAATTCAGCAACCTGGGCCTACCCTTTACCACTCAAGGTGGTGATTTGTTCCAAAAAAAAAAAAAAAAAGCTGCAACCATTTTAACCAGGACTACACTCTTTGTAAGCAACTTCTTGTCGACGTCACTAAGGCTGTCATCTCTCCTTCTTTTTTTTTCTATATTCTTCTCTTTGCCCTCTCCCTACCTTCCTTGGCTAGTGTAGGTTAGGATTTGTGTTTCTTTTACATTTTTGTAACCGGACTGAAACAATATTGCCCTCACCTTATGCAGGATTCCCAATCCAAATCCCCCCAATGAGAGTACTTAGTTCTTACTTTTCGACCGACCTCTATGTTCTATTCTTTATTGCTGGCAAGAAATAATTATTGCTCACCTGTCCAGAGTTCTAACATACAGACGTGCAGCCAACAAAATC
Source organism: Candidula unifasciata (assembly GCA_905116865.2). Classification (NCBI taxonomy): domain Eukaryota; kingdom Metazoa; phylum Mollusca; class Gastropoda; order Stylommatophora; family Geomitridae; genus Candidula; species Candidula unifasciata. Next base: position 95,636 of record CAJHNH020005179.1, read on the forward strand.
TTGGCATATTTAGAAATAGAAAGAGATCTAGGTAAAAGTCACACACTGAAACAGCTGTGAATGATATGACACGCCTGTGTAAAACTCGTCTCTTCACAGATTTGTTCAAGTTCTGTTGTTCCTCTATCGCACTGTAAAATTCTTCCCAAGCTGCCGAATTATGACTAAATCCTTCCTAATTATCTCACCTTCTCGTAGTTACTATCTATTTCTACCATCAGATTTGCTAGTGTGGCTTTCGTCTGTCGGTTCTCTTCAGGTGTTTTGTTTATGAAGCAGCTTTGTCTATCACAATGATCTTCACGGGTCGTGAGAGATATTGTAACTGCCAGTGTTGGCAATGGTTCTTGTTTAACTTCATTAGTGATCTTAGCTTTGTAATTACAGGTAATGTACGCTGTTTTTGTAGTAACATTGCTGTTCTAGATGTTGACAGAAATAAGGGAAGATGCGTTTTTGTCTTTGTTATCCTCTAAAATGAATCACATCAAGGTAAAGTAGGGTTACCGACACAAAGAAAACATGGTGATGAGGAAGAGGTGGGGCGTGGAGATTCTGTTCCCGCAGTAATTTAATATGAAATGATCAAGCTGTTTGCCTCGCGATCTGAAGGTCGTGTGTTCACTTCACGGCTGAGTCGTTGGGGTCACCAGTGTAGTTTTTACAAAGGCTGCCGTGGATTGTAGTCGGAACGTTCATGCGACGCTCTCGGCAGGCACCTAGACATTCTGCAGAGAGACCGAGCCACATAGGATAACATCCGGTGCAATAAAGTCAATCCTCTCGACTGTAACACAATTATTTTTATTTTTCTTCTGTGCCGAATGGTGACTGGTTCTAATAACATATTTGAAATAATAGAAAATATACAAAGAGTCCCTTAACTCTTCGAGTCCCAGGGGGTTTAGCATCACAGGCTCAAGGGTAGTCAAAAGAGACATGAAATCGGCGCATTAGGCTTGTAGGTAGAAACCTATGAACGTCTGATGCGTTTCTTGGGACTCAAAGAGTTAAAAAGAGAACGCCTGTGCATAATTAGGAAGAAACCAATTAGCCTCTTACAAACGTTGTGAAATCAGATATCGTAAGCCGAAAAGGGCAGATATCACAGACGAGCTGTAAACTGCAACACAATGCGTCAATTGCCTATTATTAACGTAGGAACGCAGAAGAAGAAGGCAAATAAACGGAAACATTCTAACTACATCTCCGCGCTGTAGGTTATAAGAAACTGAACGAACTGTAACAAGAGCAGCTCAGGGGACCCAGTGTTAGACGTTTGAGGTCGACAACTCTTCACCTTAGCAAAATCCGGCCTGTCCAGACAAGCGGAAATTGCTGTCAAGGCAAAATCGCATACCGCCCAAGTGGATGTGTAAGTCAATGAAGGAGAAAGAGTTATTCCCTGGAAAGCAAGTAAATTATTATATAAATAACAAATTCCTTGAAATAGATGAACTAAGCAAAAGATAGTGAGGTCACTGGGTGCTAACAATAAACTGAACCGAAGTAATCAAATAAACAAACTGTTAAAATGAATATATATTACATCTATTGTAGACCATACAAGATTAATATGAAAAACAGTTAGACGTTTACAATCTAATGCCTAAGTGACTAACTGTCGGTCCTAATACCTTGAAACACTGTTCGGTTCTGAGGGTTACATGCTAAGAGAAAGACGGGGAGGGGGGGGGGGTGGCATAGAAAGCCGACAAATTACTGGTGTTTTCTTCAAAGTCGAAGTGCATCTGAATGAGAGGCGGGGAACCATGTGTTTGCATTCAGTTAAGGCAGATCCATACCACGGATGTGTACGCAACTCAATTTCCTAAAAAGAACTAGCGTCAAGATTTAAATGAACAGCCTAACTTTCTGACGGAGTTTACAGCCATTGAGCTTTAACAAAAAGTAAAAGAAGAAGTCCCATTTTTTTTTTCTTTCTCTTCAGGACTGACGTTATTCGATTCAGTCTAACATAGGTACCAGGTAATGTTTTGGAAAGTAGAGACGGCTAGCGTTATGCTGACTACATCCCCCAAGGAGTCCCACATGATCTGTGAAGTTGAACATCAGATACCAGATGCGCAAACGGACTAAATGATACCTTGACTTTTATATTGAGTTTCGCTTACAATTTTAGGCAACGTAGTGTATTAGTGAGAACACTGAGTGCCGATTTGAGGGAAATATAAAAAATCCAACGCAAAAAAAAAAAAAAAAAATGTACTAGACAAACATGCAAACAAACAAAAGCGAACTTAATAAAAGCTTATAACAGATGAAATTTCAGGAAAAACACACAAACAAATCACACCGAAGTTCTGCTCACAGACTTATGTTGAGGTATAATGGAAAAACAAATAACAGGATGCAAAACGTTGACTAGGAAGCTCAAAGAGAAGGAAAGGAAGAAAGTGAAATGAGAGGTGTGGAAAAAAGGGGGGGGGGGGCAAACTGATACAAACGAAAGTTCTGATTAAAGTCTCTATGTAAGAATAAAACAAGAGGAAGAAAAGTGCTGAACTCCGGCCCCAAATGGTTGTCACGCGGACAAAAAGATACTGAGAATGAACAAACAGAACAACACCAGCAAGGGGAAGTGATAAGAAGATCTAAACATGTATTTTCACAATGATAACGTGGGCATCGTCAAGATAACCACTCGTCTATTTTCTTTTGTAACATGCACCCGTTTGTGTGCCTGTTTATGTTGTTGCCAAGGGGGAAGGTTAACAATGTGTGGACTGTTCCCTAGCACTGGAGATAACCGAGATTAGGTCAGATAGTGTCATTCTTGAAAACACACACACCATGCACACACACACACAAATCCCAAGCCTGCAGAAAAAAAAAAAAACCACATGTCACAACCTTTGTCCAAGAGTTTTAAACCAAGAAACCATGACTTGGAAGCCATGAGCAGACTGTACTCCAGAAACCATGAGTTTTGGCTCAGTAATATGGAAATCGCAACCCTTTGGGCTGCGACCTTTCTAGCAGGTCGGCAGTCCATGAGCGAAATTTAACCCCTCTACACTGAGCCATTAACACCTTATGATGCAAAGTGCAATGCGTTATAACTCTAAATAGAATCTACCGGTTCAAGTCCCAGAAACCTCCTTACACCGCAATTCGCCCAGAGAAATAGAATGATGATCATGCAAACAAGTTTCTAATTAAATAATATTAACATTTTTATAATGACCGAAATCTGCACATTCTGTAGATAAATGCACGCGAACAAGTACATACGGTTGTAAATGATTTAAACAAACCGAAAAATATTTTTAAAATAATATATATAATTTTGTCAGCAAATGATACCAGCAGAGCGATTGCCTGAAAACGTGGTTTATTTCATGTCATGATCTTCAAGTCCTTACTCCTTTTTCCTGTATGGACAAACACGTCAAGTCACTTTTAGGCATCCATCAACGATGCTGAACCAGACGCTACTACATCTAAACAGACTCCAGAAAATAGTGACACACTGATATGAAATAGTGATAATGTTATCATACAGTGTTTTTATAAATAAAGATACAGATATGGTCTACCCAGAGACCATCACAAGGCAAGACTCGTGTTGTGACAGCCGCATGCCTCTCCCTGAGTGGCAATATATCTTTAACACAAGATAATAACTAACTGAATTATCAGTTAAACGATATTTACTCTTGATTCGGGTATAAAACATAAGTCTGTTTCCAAAACCAACTTCTTTCTTAATTCTACCTCAGACGCCCAAAAGGTCTCTATGTTTGGATAGTGTAACGGAGGAATTACAATGGGGTTTCTTTTAGCACAGGGCAAATTTAAGCGACAACATAAGCGTATCTTAAAGGGGTGTGCGTCAGGAATAGCGACACCCCAAATGTTATGTATACATGCATCCTTGATCGTTTACCCCCGAAGGAGAAAGTGCACGTCTTAGGTCAAACAAAGCGGTTTATCACAAATTCACTCCTTGTGGTTGTGAACATCAAAGGGGATGAAGAATCCCTCCGTAAAGGCCACGCCAAGAGAGTGTGTCTGAGTGTTATGCATAGAGATAATTCAATATCAGCGTGCCTCTTAACACATGGAGAAGAAAAATACGCCTTTAGTTCATTGCTGTCTATGCGAATACAAGTTGTAAGTTGTTTGTGGTATCTTCAGGTTTTTTTTCTGGGTAAATGGAGGCAAATCTTACATTTGATATATTTTCTCCTTATCATAGTCATTCCCCACTACGCCTACTACTACTTCTTCTCTTTCTTCTTCTTCTTCTTCTTCTTCTTCTTCTTCTTCTTCTTCTTCTTCTTCTTCTTCTTCTTCTTCTTCTTCTTCTTCTTCTTTTTTCTTCTTTTGTTTTCTTGTTCTTGTTCTGGTTCGACTCTGCTGATGCAACTTTTTGCGAATTTTCTCCGTCCGTCCTTTAATGGGTCCACCCGTCTGTCTGTCTGTCTGTCTGTCTGTCTGTCTGTCTGTCTGTCTGTCTGTCTGTCTGTCTGTCTGTCTGTCTGTCTGTCTGTCTGTCTGTCTGTCTGTCTGTCTGTCTGTCTGTCTGTCTGTCTGTCTGTCTGTCTGTCTGTCTGTCTGTCTGTCTGTCTGTCTGTCTGTCTATTTGTCTGTCTTTCTTTCTTTCTTCTCCTGCAGATGCTGTTACTGTTTGTGGTGGTGTTGGTCCCTTGACTTCTCATTCAGCGACGCCAGTATATAACCTGGAACACCAGTATGTCATTCCTTTTGTTTTTCTTCTTGGTGAAGAGCCATGCTGTCACCCAACAGTCGATCTTGAATACAGTAATCTTTTAGAATTCTCCATAGTTTGCATCTGTTGATTGAACGCCCTCTCGGGGTGTATAAATATAAGTTCTATTATATGCAATAGTTTGCTCAAAGTTGTTGACTTCTATTATATGCAATAGTTTGCTCAAAGTTGTTGACTTCTATTATAATCCAATAGTTTGCTCAAAGTTGTTGACTTCTAATATATGCAATAGTTTGCTCAATTATTTGCCTTAAAGTAAATATTGCACCTGCACAGCTCTTGACCTTCATGAAACCGAACTGTCTCTTGCTTAACTGGGGATCTAGTACTGGTCACTGACCAGGTCAGTCTCTGAGTTTTAGTATTTTGGCAAACATCTTTACAAAATGGCACATTCTCTTTTGTCCCCTTTATTCTTTCAAATGGGGACATTCATTGCACTTTGCCAGTCACTTGGAACCATCGGAAGCCATGCTAAAGATTATGGTCAACCAAGCTGTTGCTGTTGTCTTACAAGCAAGGAGCATTTCTGTTGTAATATGTATATATATATATATATATATATATATATATATATATATATATATATATATATATATATATATATATATATATATATTATGTGCGTATTCGCGGGTGTGTGTATCCATAACTGATGTGTGATCTGGCATTTCATGCTATATTTGCTAAATCATTGTTTTTTTTTTTTTTTTTTGCATACCTTTGCTATTCTTACTTTTACCAGCTGAAATAGTTAACACTTTGAATCAATTCCGGGACTGGCTATTGTTATTCTGTACTCTACTGCTATTTTCAAACCACATTGGTATAATTTCCTCATCTATTATACTGTGTTAAAATTACCTCGCCATAGTTCCTTCTTATCATGTGGGTTAAGTAAAAATATAGTGAAAGACGCACCTACGCCATAGGAGAACGGTAACCATTTATAATAAACGAATCTACACACAACGAGTGATGGGGGAAACATTATGCCTCCCGCATTTGCTTCTCGGGATATCTCCTTGTGCCCACAATCTGAACCAATGTAAATAATATATATATATATATATATATATATATATATATATATATATATATATATATATATATATATATATATATATATATATATATATATATATATATATACTTCTGTGATAAGAGACTGGTACGTCAGGTTGTTCTTTAGGTGTACCTTCCTTATCTAGTTTACAATAAACGACGTTACCCCCTGTTGGGTTGAAAATAGATTTAGCTACGATCAGCGGGTAAAGAAAGTATTAACAACAGCTGTGAGACGGCAGGGAAATGACATTGCCGATGCTTAACCTTCTCGAGGAAATAAGCATATTGTATCGATTTGCGTACAGCATACATACTCAGTTTATATAAACCCTGCTTAGGGATAGTCATCAGTTTTTACACGTGATGTTTGTTCGTTTTCTGCCAAGAATACTAATCATGTCCTGGCCTACTGACGTTCCGGTGGAAACAAACTTGTAAAGATAATTTGAGGACATGCTTTGTTTATTTGTTCGTTAGTTCGTTCGCGTTAAGGAGTCGTCAGGCTGTCTAGTCCAAGAGAAAGTCAGAAACTGGATCCTCAACCCACTAGCTGGCTGTATCGATACCATTCCACAGTCTACCATAACTTCTATATGGTGGTAAGGAGAACCCTGTATGATCCAAAAGAGATGAGGAAACTGGATCCTGAAGCCACCGACTGGCTGCAGTAATACCAGTCTACATTCTACTATACATTGTCTATGGTGTTAAGGATAACTCAGTCTGTGTAATTCAAGTGCAAGGCAAAAACTCGATACTGAACCCACTAGCTTGCTGTAGTAATGCCATTCCCCACTCTGCAAGGTTACTGTTACTGTTAAAGAGATGCCAGACTGTCTAATCCAAGTGAAAGCCAGAAACTGGATTCTGAAGCCACTGGCTGGTTGCATTAATGGCAATCAACAATCTGCCATAAGTTTATATATTGGTAATGAGAATTCACTCTGTCTAATTAAAGGGAGAGGCGGAAACTGGAATCTTAACCCACTGGCTGTGTACGTTACAGCCGGTCTTCAATCGGCTATAGACTATGTCGTACCAATGAGATGACAGGCTATCTAATGCAAGAGAAAAGCAGAAACTGGGTCCGGAACCCATAGGCTGTTGTCTACTGACAGTCTACAATCTGATCTCGCATTGAATGTACAAGTTACCTACAAGGGTTCCAAAAGATTAGAACAGCACCTGAATCCATTTGCTGATTGTCTCAATGTCAATACCTTATCTGGCTTCTGGTGTTTGTGTAAACACTAGGGCTGTACCGAAAAGAATACGAATAGCTGGACCAACTATTTGGCCGAATACGAATACGAATAGTGAATCATGATAATCATTTGCTTTGCCGGCTGGCATGGGCGATTATGCCTCGCCACAATCTGCGATCTCCTGCAGCACGTATTAGTTCGTGTGCTGACACACCTCCATGAAAAAACTTCGTTCCATGTTGTCAGCATTAGGCCAGCTTTTTGTCTCACTGAAGGTATTTCCATCTGTATCAAACAGGAAAATACGACAAATACAGAGAGTCAAAATGAAAACCCGCAAGGCGAAACATCAAGAACAAAAATAACACCGACGAAGAAAACAATGCCGTCTTTACAAGTCGCCCAGCTTCCCGCGAGCTCACGAAACCAGACGCCGGGCGGCCAACGCCAGAAGATCAAACAACAAAGACAACGAAGAAAACGAACGTCGATCAAAACATTCAGCCGCTGCCGTTTCCACGAGACGACGAAAGAACAATTACGACACCCATAAATGATGACGAACTCCAGTTACTTCAAACAATCAACGAAGAGGACACCCCACTCAAAGAAATCAAGCCGACAACACTAGAACACTTGCTTTTCTGCCCCTCTTACATTTTTAAGTGTTGCATTTTGTTTCTACAGCAACACACCTAAAAACACTATACTCGCAACACATACAAGATGGAAATAAAGGGGCCCTTATTTTAAGTGTTGCATTTTGTTTCTACAGCAACACACCTAAAAACACTATACTCGCAACACATACAAGATGGAAATAAAGGGGCACTTGGTACGCTCGTAGGTGGTGAACAGAGATAACGCTTCCCAGTATAAACCAAGGTGGGAAATCTTGATTTTTTTTTCCACCAGTCCAGAAACGGTTGTAAGGTAACCACTATTCGTATTCGGCCCGACCGCAACTATTCGGCCGAATACCGAATAGTTATTGGGTCCACTATTCGGCCCCGAAGCGAATACGAAGCGAATATTCGGTACAGCCCTAGTAAATACTCAAGTCTTCTTGAAAAGAATAAGAGAACTCAGAATCTGAAACTGCCGACTGAGTGTCAGAATAAAGCAAAATCATTGCTTATGATGATAATACAATTTGATCCCAACACAAAAGCCAGTATCAAGAGGTTCATTCATGAGCTTCAGCAACTTCAACTGAAGAAAGTCCTGATGTTTGTCAGATTAAAGATAAGATTATTTGTTATAATTATAGGAAGAATGTTGTCATGCTCTTGGTCTATTTTTTTTTTCTGTGTCCCCCGCAGGCTTGCGAACCAGTGCCCTAGCCTGCATTAGATTTTTGGCCCTGGTTATAGTTCATGAAAAATATCTGTTGTTTCAGTTGTTTCTGAAAGATTGTTTTTTTTTTAATCTTTACAGAGAAACGCATCTGGGGAGCTATGTAAATTGTTGAAGGTATTTTAACTAGATATTTTCCAGGTGTCCACATTTTCTATTTCAGAGGAGCCCATTCCCCCACTAGTTTTCACAATAAGAGTTACTGTATGCCTGTACAGTACTATCCTGAGACCAAACACCTGGATAAAATTATAATCGAGCTACTTCTGCAGTTTATTTTTTGGCATTCCTTAGTTAAGGAGTGATGGCTTCCTCATAAGCATGTCCCTCTCCTATAAAGACCGATTGTCTTTTATGACAGTTTTGCAACATTCTCTGAAGGATACCAATTAACTTAACCAGCTCCATAGGTGTAGATCAATCATCATTTCATTAGGAATAATAACAATGCAAGGCTACCAGTCTTTATTTTCCATGAACATTTCTTTATCTAATGCAAAGGCTTTTCATAATATAAAAACTATCGGTACTTAACACGACCTCTTAAAAAGGTGACGTTGCTCAAACAAAGTGTATAATATAGAAGCGCTGAAAAAAAAGTGATAGCTAAAACAAAGGATCTGGTACGATTGCATACGGCCAGAAAAATTCTTGCTTGTAGCTATTTCAGTAATTTAAGCAATGCCTGAAACGGCGTCATCTGCTTTATTTTGGCAACTACTTAGCACTTTCAGGCCAGATAAAATAAGCTCATGACACACGAACTGAAACCTTGCCATTACACAAGCCAGGAACACTTGTCAAATCACCTTCCACTGAGGAGGGGAGGTAATGAACTAATCAATCCAAAATTGTTAAGAATCGGCATCCCGAGCTGTGGGCACACGTTAATCGCTTAATGGCAAGTTGCTGACTAGTATTCCAGATAGCGATTTGTTTATTTCCTCCACCCCCGCCATATTTTTTGTGTGTGGAAGAGGTGGAGTAGGAGGTTTGTCTCTTGTTTCCATCTTACAGCAGTCCACAGACTTTTGTCAAATGACTCCACAGCAATCATAAGTTGATAGGCAAAGACATACATTTAATTTAAAAAAATATGAAATTTCATAGTCTCTCGTTTCTCTCTTTTATTCTGTCTTTTGCTGCCTCTCCCTCTCCCACTTTCTCTATCTTTATCTCTCTCTCTCTCTCTCTCTCTCTCTCTCTCTCTCTCTCTCTCTCTCTCTCTGTCTATCTCTCTGTTCTGTCGATAGACAGACAAACTGATAGACAGAGAGACAGAGAGACAGAGAGAGAGAGAGACAGACAGACAGACAGACAGACAGACAGACAGACAGACAGACAGACAGACAGACAGACAGACAGACAGACAGACAGACAGACAGACGACGGACGGACGGACGGACGGACGGACGGACGGACGGGCGGGCGGGCGGGCGGGCGGGCGGCGGGCGGGCGGGCGGGCGGGCGGGCGGGCGGGCGACGGACGGACGGACGGACGGACGGACGGACGGACGGACGGACGGACGGACGGACGACGGACGGACAGACAGACAGACAGACAGACCAGACAGACAGACAGACAGACAGACGACAGACAGGACACAGACAGACAGACAGATAGATAGATAGATAGATAGATAGATAGATAGATAGATAGATAGATAGATATGATAGATAGATAGATAGATAGATAGATAGATAGATAGATAGATAGATATATAGATAGATAGATAGCTAGATAGATGAAGAAGATAGATAGATGAAGAAGATAGATAGATGAAGAAGATAGATAGATAGATAGATAGATAGACAGATAGACAGACAGACAGACAGACAGACACAGACGACAGACAGACAGACAGACAGACAGACAGACAGACAGACAGACATACAGACAGACAGACAGACAGACAGAGGACAGACAGACAGACAGACAGACAGACAGACAGACCGCACAGACAGACAGACGACAGACAGACAGACAGACCAGACAGACAGGACAGACAGACAGACAGACAGACAGACAGGACAGACAGACAGACAGACAGACGAGACAGACAGACAGGACAGACAGACAGACAGACAGACGACAGACAGACAGAGACAGACAGACAGGACAGACAGACAGACAGACAGACAGACAGGACAGACAGACAGGACAGACAGACAGACAGACAGACAGACAGACAGACAGACAGACAGACAGACAGACAGACAGACAGACAGACAGACAGGACAGACAGACAGACAGACAGACAGACAGACAGAACAGACAGACAGACAGACAGACAGACAAGACAGACAGACAGACAGACAGACAGACAGACAGACAGACAGACAGACAGACAGACAGACAGACAGAGACACTATAATCCGTTATAATAATGTTTTTCTTAGCCAGCACAGTCTTCCATAATTTAATGACTCCTAATTAGGCTGTATCATAAGCCAAACATCCTGTTTACATAGTTATGAAACAGGAACCTGATCGATGCCGCGTGTGTTAGCCCTGTTAAATGTAAACAGTTATTTTGCACTTTCTTGTATGCATATACAATGAAAATAACTATGTAATAAATGAATATCTAAATCAATTTTCCTATAATTTGTCAGGTAGAAAGACGTAAGCATGTAAATTATTATTTTCTGCAACGAATGAAGCAGAGAGGAGTTATTAAAGAATAAGACAGAATTTAAATATTATGTTTTAAAGCTCACATATCCCACAAGGCTCAGGCTGTTCCCGAAGAATTGCTAGCCGACTGATGAGAGCGTCTCACGGAGTACCAACAACGAAGTTCCGGCGACGATCCCCATAGGTCTAGGTAATAATTTACACTCGTGAAACAAACGATGCTGCCATGAAACGAACCTACGACCTCCATAGCGCCAGAAAACGGCTTGACCACTTCACCACGGAGAAGTGAGGAAAGCAAGACAAACATATAATCGGACCGCATGATGAACTGATACTACTGAAACTCTTTCACCCTGGCTGCTGACGGTTGGGGTACGGCGTTTATTGAAATAATTAGAGAGTTCTCAAGCTAGTTTGACGTGAACATTTGTTTTTCTGTCACAGCTAGTTCTTAATTTGATTTAGTATTTCTCGTGTAGTTATTTTATGAGAGGGGAAAAAAACCTATGGCTCTAAAATAGTAAAGATAATAAAACTACTGAACAGAAGGAGTTGAGCATCCATAGGAATATAACTGAATACTACGAGAGACAGGGAGTGAAGCCACCATAGGAATATAACTGAATACTACGTGAGACAGTGAGTGAAGCCACCATAGGAATATAACTGAATACTACGGGAGACAGTGAGTGAAGCAAAAATAGGAATATAATTGAATACTACGAAAGACAGTGAGTGGAGCCACCATAGGAATATAACTGAATACTACGAGACAGTGAGTGAAGCAACCATAGAAATATAACTGAATACTACTAGAGACAGTGAGTGAAGCAACCATAGGAAAATAACTGGATACTACGAGAGAATGAGTAAAGAAACCATATGAATATAACTGAATACTACGAGAGAGTGAGTGAAGCAACCATAGGAATATAACAGAATACTACGAGAGACAGCGAGTGAAGCAACCATAGGAAAATAACTGAATACTACGAGAGAGTGAGTAAAGCAACCATAGGAATATAACTGAATACTACGAGAGACAGTGATTGAAGCAACCATAGAAATATTACAGAATACTACGAGAGACAGTGAATGAAGCAACCATAGAAATATAACTGAATGCTGCGAGAGACAGTGATTGTAAAGTAACATCACGGAATCAGTTATTATCAAACATATCGAGATTTCACTGGTAATGAATTAGATGCACATTATTACTACTGCAGCTACTTCTGTAATATACTACTGTAAGCTATCGTTTTTTTTTTCTGTCACAGACGCCAGAGTATAGTAGGGGGAGGGGAGGCACGCTGACAACCCATCTGACACACACACACACACACACATACACACACACACAGAGACAGACATTATTATTTACATGTCTCAGTTCCCGTCCCTTTTCCATTATCCTATAATTTCTTAAAAGCATTGACCACCCAACCTTCCCCGAGTATAAAAGTCCTCTTTTTAAACCATTTATTCATTATAAGATGTTGCATAAAACACAAACTACACAGCTCCAGTGACGGTCACATCGTCGTCTTGGTTTTGTTTTCTTTATCAAATAATAGATCATTTTTCTTGCTGTCACATCTAATTTCTCAAGTGTGCTTAACTGATTTACTCCCCCATAAGCTAAACAAATATTAGTTGACTCTTCTTCTCAAACATCAACTGTACATATATAGAATTATTTAGTTATAGGCTTGGTGGTTGGAAGAGTTACATCCACTTTATTTTAAGGTATAGTATTGATACCCAGGGACATTTAGTTATTAATTCAAGTTACTAGTTCATTACATTGAACTTATATTGTTCTTTTTAAGGTGTGTATTTTGAAAGAAAGGAATTGTAACTTCACTGTTGTTTATATTGTAAAGACATAAAAATGTCTAACTTGGCAGAACTGATCAAGCTGGGCAAAGAATTGAATTTAGAAGGGGAAGAACTTAGAAAATTTTGTGATCAACAGAAAAAAGAATTGGATGAGAAAGAAAAGAAAATACAAGACGATTTGAGGGAAGAACGAAGATTGTCTCGAGCACACAAACTAGATATGAAGACACAGGAAATGGAGATGAAAAATAAACAAATGGAACAAGAAAGAATATTAAAAGAACAAGAATTGAATTTGGAACGTGAGAAGATATCTGCGTCAATTCAGATTGAAAAAGAAAAGACAGAGGCACAAATCAGAACTAAAGAAATGGAAAATGATTCCAGAAGAGAAGCTGCAATCCAAAAAGAAAGATTAAAAGAAGAAGAAAATAAATTCAAAAAGTATGCAGGTATAGTCAGAAATTTCTCTGAAAATGATGACATTGGTAGTTATATATCTAGCTTTCTTTTGCAAATGCGCTTTCATGATGTTCCAAAAGACCAGTGGGCCATTATTTTTCAAAAACATTTAGCATTTGAACCATTAAAGATCTTAGAAACAGTCCCTGAACATCTAAGATTAGACTTTGACTATATTAAAGATCGCATCATGCGACACTATGACCTACATGAAGCAGGGTATAGGAAAAAGTTTCTGGATTTAAAGCCAAAGTCTGATCAGACGTTCACTGACTATTTTTCGGAAGTTCAGAATATTTTTGATAAATGGATTGATTCGGCCAATGTTAGAGATAATTATAAATTATTAGTAGATTTATTATTAAGGAACAAAATGTTTGAATCTTTACCTAAACCTATGTCAACCTTTTTAAGAGAAAATAAACCAACCTCATTGAAGGAGTTAGAGAACTTAGGTGAGAATTATTTTTCAGCCCATCGTGAAATCTTCATTTCCAACCCGGTACCAGACATTGAAACTGGAGCTAGTGCCAGTTATGACAAAGGCAGATACAACCAAGGGGCAAACCCACACAAAAACAAAACCACGTTCAACAAAAAGTGGCAAATGATGTACTGCAAATATTGTCAAAAATCTCATCCGAACGACAAAATGTGTGATAGAAATCCGGGTTATAAAGACTATGTAGACAAACTGTTCAATAGAAGAACACAGAGGTTGAGATTGTATAAAGATGCCATTAAATGTTTCAATTGTGGTTGCTATAATCATGTTAAAAAAGACTGTTTATTTAGAAGAAAATTTAAGGAAGCCAACATAGCACAAGCAATGTCAGACTCAGATTCAGACACCGAACCATTTGAAACCAATACAGTAACTGTTGAAACTTGCCCTGTATGTCAACAGTTCCATGAAGAAGATAGCCTTCCATGTGGCCATAATATACCTGTACAAGAAGCCAACTCAGCCACAAATACACAGGGAACCTTAAAATTATACAGAGGAATTGTAAATGGAAGAATAACCACCATTTTGAGAGACACGGGCGCCACAATTTCAGGTATCCACAAAGATCTTATCAAACCTGAAGATATTACTAACAAACATGTAAATTGCAGAACATTTGGAGGCACAACTGAGAAATATAAACTTGCATTTGTTAATGTTAAAACACCTTTTTTTCAAGGCAGATTGAAAGTAGCCGTTCTATCAGCACCATGTGCAGGTTTAATTTTGGGGAATGAAAAAGGTCTGAGAGAAATGTCTGAACAGGAAATTTTTCAGTGGGAAAGAGAAAACATCAAGAAATTGAAAGAAAGAGAGAAACTGAATACCAGTGATCAAGATTTTTGCCATAGTGTGAATGCAGTAGTACAAATGAATGAAAGTGATTGCGTCCAAAACAGGGAACAGTTGATTGGTCATGAAAAATTTGAGAATATCAGTATGAAAAGTAGTGAACATGAAAAGAATACGACCACAGTATGCAAGGATAAAGGTATGAAAGAAGTAAAGAATGCAAAAGATGAGAAAAAGTTATTAGGTGTTAAAAAGACACCAATTGTACTGAATGAAAAAGAAATGATGAATAGTGAGAAAGTAAATAACCCATCAAACCTAAAAGTTTCATCCAGTGTTAAATTATGTGAACATGATAATTTTCAATCATGTAAAACTGATTTGATACAATTGTCTGACCCAAGTGCTCCCCAACTAGCTGCTGCAGTAACCAGAAGCATGACTGATACCATACAACAAAAGCTAAAAGAAGAGAACTTAACTACAGAACTGGTACCCATTACAAAAGAAAACATTAACAGCCAAAGAGAATTTCAAGATGCCCAAGTATCTGATCCATCACTAAAGAAATGTTTTGATTTGGTTCATACAGACCCAGTAGTAAAGAAATTTGCAACATGGAAATTTATTGTATCAAAGAATGTACTACTTAGAATATATCAGAAAGGTCCAAAAGTCTATAAACAGACGGTACTACCACAAAAATTCAGACCAAAAGCCCTATCATTAGCACATGATTCCATCTTCTCTGGGCACATGGGAATAACAAAAACCAAGAAGAGGATTCTATCCACATTTTATTGGCCTGGGTTTTCTAAAGATGTAAAAAATTATGTTCGATCTTGTGATACCTGTGCTAAAACCACCAAAAAAAAGGAGAGAACCCAAAGGATCCAGTGCAAATAGGTCTGATAGCATCAAGACCATTTGAACAAGTTGCAATTGATATTGTTGGCCCATTACCAGTGACGTCAGCAAAGGGAAACAGGTTTATTTTAACTTTTATTGATGTTGCCACAAAATGGCCTGAGTGTGTACCTCTGAAATTTATAACATCAAATGATATTCAGAGTAGAGTGTAGAGCTAAGGGTCACAGACTGAAAAGAAGAAGGTCTTGGCTGGCGCAAGCAGAAGACACAAGGAGTGGGTCAAGGTGTCTGAGCAAGTTTTAGCCTTCTGTAATGTTCTAATCACTGTACGTCGTGAGTGCAGGGACTGGCCTCCTGGTGCTGCAGAATAAAAGGTTCAACAAATTATTCAAGTTATGTGTTTATCTATACAGATGGCTCTGTACTGAGAGGCAGACGAAGTACATGGGGATTTTTAGCAAAAGAGAACAGACGTCGCGTTGTGCAATAAAGCCTTGCATATGATATCACAACGTCTAGTTTGAGAATGTAGGTGGAGGCAGTCACCGCTGCCTTCAGCTGGCTTGAGGATCAGTTATACACGGAAGCCGTGATTGTAACTGACTCAGAGCATGTTGAGAAAGGTGGAGACAGGCACGCTCCGTGCAGAGTAGCAAGCATCTATTCAGAGGTCCCGGGTAGTTAGCGTCCTCTGGATATTTTCTCCATGTCATGCCCGTGTGTTGGGAAATAAGCAAGCATATAAATTGGCCAACTCTGTACCACTTGGTGGTGAACTGATGTATGCCAAGCTAGATATGGGCCCTTTGAGAACGAGGGAACAATGCGGATGCACATATGGACCATTATGATCTGAGGCTTTTGCGATGAACCCACATGCCTTTCTACAAGAACATGCAACTAGTTTACTAATCTGAAATGAGATAGTCCAATACAATATCAAGTCCGTAAGAACTAAGTGCTTGTAATCAACACGAAAGGGAAATGAATCTACTAACAAAAGCAATCGGATACTACCCCAATAATGCAGGAGTAAAGCACTTATAAATAGTCAAGAGCTACCGCTAACGTACTAACCAAATAAATGATGGCGTTAATCGAAAAATGCAAACCACAGTTTAACAAACCAAGAACGTACGAACAACAGGAAAGTACTGTTAACTCTTTCAGTCTCAAACAACGTATGACGCATGATTAGGTCTTCTGTGAAACTCACCCAAAATGTAACACGTTCTCGTTATTTTTTTTTTTTTTATTTTTAAATTTGACTAGAGCATACTAAGAAATTCTGCCTCTCGTAGTACCTAGCTTTTTTAAAGAAATATACTCATTGTTTGTCCTATGGCTTATTTACACAAATGGAATTTTCCCGTAAATTTGTCTGGTACTCAGTGAGTTAATATACTCATTAAGAATAGGAAAATAAGCATCATTTATACATAGTGCTATTACGTGCAATGAGTTAATTATACAGTAGGCATAAAGCTGCATAAAACAAGATCTGCCGTTATATCATGTGCATGTCATTAATTGATTTTTTGGGGTGTGTAATCACAGTAACAAACAACGTCGGCTGACAAAACGAGCTGCATAACGCTCAGCTGTAAGCGAATACTGGAATCAATATAAGGCAATCGGACTAAAAATTAGGAGAGTTTTTGAATACTGGCTTCTCAGTATGGGTTCCGGCTGCCTATTATGGGGAAAACAATAATAGACCAACTGCCTACACAAAAGCATGTCGTAAGAGTGACTAACTGGGAGTTTCTTTTGAAGTCGGAATGTATCTGCCTGAGAGATAAGAAACCAGCAGTCTGCATACAAATGATTCAGATCTGTAAAACGGATGCAAACGCAACACTCAGGCCCTTGAACAGGTTTGAAGTCCAGAAATGGTTGAAACCCAGAACTTTCCGCCAGAGTTTACAGCCGGTGAAAGCGAAAAAAAAAAAAAAAGATGAAATTATCAACTGGGATCAGTTGTTCATTTCATTTCACAATGCTGGTTGCAATGGTTCGTCCTGTTAGCACTGTACATAACTAACTGGCAGTACGTTATTCACAGAAAGACCGAAAAGGCTTTGACACGTTTTGAAGAATGCCTTGTGAAACATTAGCAAGGACAGCTCTCCAGAGAATGGCGGATGGGTAATCGAGACGTGAAAGACCTAAGGAATCCGGAAAAGTGTGGAGAATTGAGGGAATATAAATTGACAGAAAAAACCAGGTGCTGAAGCAACAGAACAGCAGCAATAAAGATCATCCGTGTATGCCCTATCTTTGTCTTTGTTCTTAGACTTGCTTGTCAATATAGTGTTTTATTACCTGGTTGGTGGATGGGTAGGGAGGTGAGCGTGAAAACGGGCGGGGGAAGGGTATTATGAAGGTTTGCCTGAGGGCATTATATTTACAGGTTTTCTATAGTTTATTGTCAGCTCGATGCGAACGCTTCGTAATGCCAGGATGCCGAGTTCGATCCCAGCTGCGGGCCATTCGCCTTGCGTTGGTTTCGACAGTGGTATCAAGAAAGCCGACCGTCCAGTGGCAATGGAAAACTACCGGACGAAAATTTGTCTAGAAAAACGTCCTGTAAATGATACGCAACAACCTAACCTGAAATTTATTAGGATTAGTTTTCTATATGTGCACTCAAAACTCAGGTCCAGGTAAAAGCCAAAAGTCTGAGTGGAAGAACTACCGGGACCTTCTGCTGGAATTCACAGCTGGTGAACAAAGAAGAAGAAGAAGTTTCTTGAGATTTTTAAGTAGACTGGTTTTCTCTAGAGTTTCACTCAGATCCATTTGGGGAGAGTTTTATGTAGATCTATGTTCGGGATAAATGTACACAGACTATTTTCTGAGTCTTATGCACTCATTTTTCGAAGAATAGTTTTTGTACAAAGTTTAGGTAGAGATTTATGATAAGAGTTCTATTAATTGACTTTTAAGAAAGCCCCACTTAGACTTCTTTTCAGGAGAATTTTATGTAGACTGGTTTCCGGGGGAACTCTAAATAGACTGGCTTTCGTGAGAACTTTGTGTAGACTGGTTTTTGGGAGAACTTTATGTAGACTGGTTGTTTAGAGAACTCTATGTAAGCTGGTGGTTTCAGGGAGAACTTTATAAAGATTGGTTTCTGGAAGAAATTTATGTATTCTGGTTTAAGGGAGAATTTTTGTAGGCTTGTTTCCGGGATAAATTTATGTAGGCTGGTTTCCGGGAAAATTTTATTTAGACCGGATTTCCGGGACAAATTTATGTAAACTGCTTTCCGGGACAACTTTGTGTAAACTGCTTTCCGGGACAACTTTATGTAAACTGCTTTCCGGGAGAACTTTACGTAGATTGGTTTTGGAGGAGTTATACGTAGCTTTGATTTTATAATAGTAATGTTTAAATAACCTATTTATGTAAGAAAACACAAACAAATACATTAGGGCGTGCACTTGGACGGTATCAAAAGCGTTTCAAAGAGTGCGTGTGTAAAATATGTAATTCTAAATAACATAGTTTTTAGAACCGAGTAATCTTTTTGGAATGCTTTTCTACTGTGACCAACGCGGTGCTGTGAATTGTAAATTCAGAAAATGGCGCGATGCCTTTAGTCGCAATATTGGTAGTGCCATTATATGATTAAAATTGATAGCGTGTGCAGCTGCTGATCTGTTGATGACTTTTGCTACCATCCATGATGAACTGCATTTATAATGTCGGACTGTTTGTGTTAGCACTTCGGATGGCTACCGTATGCTTTTTGATGCGTGTGTATGCTAGTGCATATGCTGAGACAGCAGTCTGTCAATCTGTCCACAAAGGACTGTGATACACATTCTGTGTTTTATTAGTTGGCACAGGAGCGGAGCAACTATTGGGTGATGCGTTTGCTATGAAGCTGAAACAAAGATTACCAAATTACCTGATTACCAGAACAAAGTTTCATATTTTCAATTCTAATGTTTCAGTTTTAACATTTGTCATTTTATTTCTTCGGCTAGCAGCGAAAAACGCCCCCTCCCCCCCCCCCCGCCCCAACAACCCGATCATGATGCTACTGTTTGTTATCATCAATGGCCTTGCCGATCGACTTAAACTCATTCAGCAATATATTCACCTTACCTAATTTATTTAAAAGTTGGGTAACGCCACAAGTTCTTGTTTCTCCAGCTCTCATTAAGGTTTTATCCTCGTATTCTTGGCAAATTTTGGCGTGCTTGACCTCATATCCTGACAAAAACTCGTATCCAGATACACTGGTATCGTTGGGTTCCACTGTTTTTGTATTGCTGTCTTGTGTGTAAATTATTTGCATTCTTGACAGGTAAGGCGTCCTTTTTTTTTTTTTTGCATTATTCGCTTGAAACATATTAGGTCTATAATATTTGATTCTTAATGAATAGTGACATCTTGGCATGTTTTATCTGATGACGTATGCCATATCCACCCTCACCTTTGTTTATATATATATATATATATATATACACACACACACACACACACATTATATATATATATATATATATATATATATATATATATATATATATATATATATACATACTTCTAAAATATACGTTTTAATATAAACAATTTTCCATCCCCCCCCCCCTCCCCCTATCCTAGAAATTTGAGCTTGCATCTAATGTTAAGAAGATTAATTGATTCTCCTACACAACGCACAATTCAGACACATACATCAGGACACACTAGGTTCACAGATACATCAACGTACTCTCTATTCCGTTCTTTTACTTTCTGAAAAATAATTAGAAAAAAAAAAAGTATCAGCAGACATCTTCCGTCTTACCATTTTTCTACCTGAACATGTTCTTGTGCCAAAAATATCAAAAGAGAGAGTTAAAAAAAAATCTGATAGAGTTGCCAGTTGCACTTATTTTTATTTTACATCTAAGAAGTCCGTGATAATATTTGGAAGCAAAAGATTACAGATGACAACTGGCAGCTAGGCCGAAAAGTCGTGTATGTTTTCCCAGCCTAAAAAGATCATCATCGTCATCATCATAAACCACTTCTGCCGTTAAGCGTCGTGGGAAGGAATAATTTGCGATCCAGTGCACGTTGGCTGCCACTGGCTATTGTCATGCCCTGAAGGCGTAGAGTGTCTTTAATGTTGTCGATCCATGTTTTCCGCAGCCGTCCTCTTGCTCGTGTAGTTGATTTTCTGAGATGCAGTGCTTGTGATGGTATTTGATCTTGCTGCATTTTAACGAGATGGCTAAACCACATGGTCTGCTGTTTTTAGATGAATCTATTACAAGGTATCGTTTCCACAATTTGCCTGATAGTTTCATTAAGCCTAAAAACACTACTGGTAAATTCAGGAAAATGCTTTGTAGATAACAGGACAGTTTATTTTCTGTAGCCGCTAGACGCTCGCCGCGGATCGGAAGGTCGTGGGTTCGCACCCTGGCGGAGCCGGACTTTTTTCAAAATTGACCTTGGCTCCCAGATCGACACAGCCTTGAGTGGGTACAGGGTGCTGTCACAGGAAGTAAAGGTGATCAGTGTAATGCTGACCACATTACCCATCCTATGCCGATTGGTCTATACATTATAGGTCTTGTCCTATATACCTTATACGCCTAAAGGGTGAAAAAAAAAAATGTCCTTTGCTGTACTTACTTCTTTTCTGTACTTGGACGCTCTAATCTCCTATGCAAAGACTGCAATAACAAATCGCATAGTATGGTTTAAGGCTGTCTGTGTGGCGCAATGACTAGCTGAGAGCGAACCGGTTGTAAGACATTTAACGGGGAACCATACGGGAGTTTCCATCAGGACTACCGGTTTAGTTACATTTGCTTTAGCCGTCCCGTTGTTATTCCCCCGCCCCCCTCCCCTCCTCTCCCCCTATTCCCCCCCCCCCCCAAGGAAAAAAGTCAAATGTCCCGTTTTAGAAAGGGATTTAAAAAAAAAAAACGGTGAACTGGTTATAAGAGTGATATTAGCACTATATGCACGATGTGTTAATGCAGTAATTAGACTTTACACTGTACTTACTGATAATTTTTCAGCAAGTCGTTGCCCAAGTTAACATTCATTTATGATTTGCATGAGATGTTAGCCATTCCATGAGTGGTTAATATCGCAAAAAAAAAAAAAAACAACGAATTATGTTAAGCGCTTCAGTGTTCTTAAATACAAACATTATCTCCTGACACCATTTGGCTGTACAAATAAATAATCACCTTTTTTGCCCCGTCGGAGATAAAAGAAGCCGCTGCGGTGCAATATCGAGACGTTTGCCCGCGGATCTAAAGGTTGTGGGTTCAGAAGTGAAAGGTATATTTCCTTTTTGTTTTTTCAACAACGACCTTGGCTCCTATCTTAACCCTGGCTTAAATGTGTACGAGATTAACTCCATGGATGTAAAAGTGGCCACTGACGTTGACCGCATTAATCATTGATTGGTGCCGATTGGTTAAAAAAATATATATATATAGGTTTGGCACTATATGTACAATAGGCCTTATGGGTCCGTTTCATAAAACTGATAATTCACACCTAATGGTAGTAGTTCTCACGAGAAAGCTGGTTTGTTTTAAATCATTTTCCATATGGAGGGTCCTCTGTGTCAAAATGGCAGACCAGCATCTTCCATGGCTTCATCATATTTTAAAGTTTAATGTTTCCATGACGTGCTTTAGTTTTGTCTTTTTTTTTTTTTTTTAATCTTCTTGGTTAAGTATATCTTAAAAAGATATCTTGACGACAAAGTAGCGAACTGGTTTGAATATTGCTGTCAACCCCCCCCCCCCCTCCCCCCAAAAGGCGGGGGTTGAAAAGAGGCGGGGGGGGGGGGAGTGGTGGCGCAGACAAAATATTATAATATTAAGTCAAGACATTCAGTGCTATTGCTTGCATGACATTATTCTGAAAGGAAAGAGGTTAAGTCAAGTGGGAAGACTGCCACCTGCACGACGAACTCAGTAGCTCCGGCTACGATCTCCAGTAATCTCGGTAAAATTGACACTCATATATTGAACGATGCAGCCGTGAAACGAACCCATGATCTTCAGAACTCGAGGCAAACGTCTTCATCACATCGCTACGGAGACCTAGACACACCCCCTCCCCCTACGCTTCAACCGGGAGAGAGAGAGAGACCGTCTTATATAGGTAAACCGATTATATTAAATTTATTTTAAAATAGTAAATAGAAAACCTACTTCACGAAAATCCTTTTACATACAAATCCAATGAAAAAGTACACTAGGTTAATATCGTTTAAAAAGGCATAATTCCCTCAATGGAACTGGGCAAGTAGTCAGTCTTTATACAGTCGTCCTAGTCGTTTGATGTTGCTGGTGATCCAATACGTTGAATTCTAACAGCTGAAAACTACTGTTTTATCAAAAGACGACCACATATGGTGTGCAATATGTGTCGTACAATGATGGCCTTAGATCGATTTTTAGTGTATTAGCAAGTAGCTGAATAATAAACTATAATCGTAACTCCACAAATCGAAATTGCAGTATTTGAATAGTAGCATTTAACTATAGCAGGAATCTATAAATTGTGTTCGTACTGGACAATGTTGCTGAACCGCATTATAGTTAGCATTTTAGCTGCACAGAACATAAGAATAGCGGCTAACGAGTCTGTGGAAGTATGACTCCCATTGTAGAGTGTCTGTATACATGTATGTCTGCCTGTCTTTTTTTGTCTGTCCTGTCTGTCTGTCTGTCGGTCTGTTAGTCAGTCGGTCGGTCGGTTGGTCGATCGGTCGAACGTTCGGTCGGTCGGTCTATCTGTAGGTCTGCCGGTCTGCCGGTATGTCGGTCTGCTGTTCTGCCGGTCTGTCGGTCTGCCGGTCTGTCGGTCTGCCGTTCTGTCGGTCTGCCCGTCTGCCGGTGTTTCGGTCTGCCGGTCTGCCGGTCTGCAGGTCTGTCGGTCTGTCTGTCTGTCGGGCGGTCGGTCGGCCAGTCGGTCTCCTCCTTACGTCACCTCTCTAAATTTAAATGGCTAGACGCTCTGCAGAAGCAGATCAAGCCAGACTGGGAAAACACCACGCGTAGTTTGCGTGTATAACTAGTACAGCGTCACGATCTCGGCAGGTTGGGATATTTAATTCTGCCGTCTGATGGAAACAACAAAACAACACAAATATTGCCATCCCCTAACAGAGGATTCGAACCCAAGCCTCCCAAATGAGGGAATGGATTTATATTAGCACAGTCGGCCGTCTTGTTTAAAAATTATAGCCTCATTCAACCAAATCTATCTGCCTTTGGTTGATGACCTATGTGAAAAAAAAAAAAAAAACTGCTGCCACCCTCTAGCTAGGTTTTACTTTCAGCGGGTTCAAATCTCCAGTGTTGTGAAAGTATCCTCCCCTGAGTTTATAAAGACTTTGTTCTAAAGTTCTCCTTTCTCTCATAACAATTTACGTCTTACTTGTTGGTAATTTTGAAACTGATATGTCAGCTTCCCGTAGTTTTCTTACTGTTTACCCTAAGCCTTATTTTATTACTATTATTATTAAACGCGCTTTCACGTGTCACCAAGAGTTTACGTCATTTATCATGTATATATTCTCACATTCAAGCAATGCTTTACAAAACGGTACAAGCTATCGCCAACATAAAATGTTTCATTAATAACAAAAACAAAAACATACAAACATTGATCATAAATAATTTTATTAAGTATTCATTACTTTGTTTAATAGAGCAATCAAGACTAACACTAGCAGCCATTTTTGCCTCTGATTATTGCTTTCGCTGTGCTGACAGGGACATCTTTAGTTAGACGATTTAAAGGCCCCATAGTTTGTGAAGTCGCCACCGACTGTGCAGGTTGTGATTTTATTTGAAGACTAACACTATAGTAGTTTAAAAGCCGCCGTGGTCTAGCGGCTAGACGTTGGACTGCGGATTGGAAGGTCGTGGGTTCGGTTCCTGACGGGGGCCGAACATTTTTCAAAAATGACTTTTTTCTAAGGTCGACCCAGCCTTGAGTGGGTACCAGGTACAGTCTTAGGAAGTGAAGGCGGACGGCGAGATGCTGGCCACATCACCCACCAAGTGCCGTTTGGTCTATAAAATATAGGTCTAGCCCTATATACCCAATACGCATGAAAGACGTTGAAAAGGGTCCTTTAGTTTTCACTTACTATATATAGTATTTTAAACAAATTATAATACTGATTGGTACTTGTAGGTGAAGAAAAATGAAGTAAAGACAATAGACTCTAGAGCAATCAAAAGCTGTAGTTACCAAACCCAAGATTTAAACAGATGACGACTGTGCCTCGCTGTAGGAAGAAATGTAAATCGACGCATGACCACAAACTTGACAGGTTTTACAAACA
Organism: Candidula unifasciata; assembly: GCA_905116865.2. Taxonomy (NCBI): domain Eukaryota; kingdom Metazoa; phylum Mollusca; class Gastropoda; order Stylommatophora; family Geomitridae; genus Candidula; species Candidula unifasciata. The sequence goes on from CAJHNH020005179.1 coordinate 120,470, forward strand.
GTAGCAAGGTATATCTAACACCTGAACCATTAATTGTGCATATGGACAGATGAATTATTATCCAACCATTGTAATAACACAGTATTAAAATTGTGTTATCGAATGCGTAGTATTTTTATCGTTTCTTCTAGACTGTAAGTGTCGATAATCATATGACTGTAGCCTCAAGGAATCCCTAGATAATTGCGTTTGGTAAGACTATCATCATCATATTTGATTTTATAGACAAAATGACAGCCCAGGATTGGGGGGGGGGCAGGGAGAATCGAGGCGGGGGGGGGGGGGGGGGGGGTGTTCAAATAAAAAAAATTGCGTTCTATATTGGGGAAGGGTTAGTATTAGAAACAAATCCTATATTGCGGCGGTGTTAGCACAAAAAATCCCATATTGGGGTGAGGGGTAATAAAATAAATTTCATATTGAGGCAGGTTTAATGTAATAAAAAATCCAATACTGGGGCGGGGTTATTGTAAAAATTCCACATTGGGGCGGGGTTAACGTAAAAAAATCGCATTTTAGGACGGGTTTAGCGTAATAAAACAAAAATTATCAGACTGGGACTGGGTTAGTGTAACAAATCCCATATTGGGGCTGGGTTAGTTTAAAAAATAAATCCTACATTGGAGCGGGGTTATTGTTTAAAAAAATCCCATACTAGGGCGGGGCTAGTGCAAAAAAATCCCATATTGTGGCGGGGTTAGTGCAAAAAATTCCCATATTGGGGAGGGGTTAGTGTTAAAAAAATTCCTGTATTGTTCTGGTTCTGGTTCTGACGACAGAGTGACCAGCCGTCTGCCAATAGCGCTCACCAAGAATGAATTATGTATCGCCATGAAAAATCTCCTTAGGCTTTCGTTAAAAGATTGCCAGTGTTGTAACTGATATTTGTGTGGATGTGTATGTGTGTGTGTGTGTGTGTGTGTGTCAATTTGTGTGTATTTATGTGTATTTGCGTATTTATATATGTGTAAGTAAGTATGTATAGCTTAGTGTATTAGTGTGTACGTGCGTGAGCGTGTGCGCGTGCGTGTGTATGTTTATGTATTTATAGTAAACTTACACATCGAACACACAAACCCACACACACATATATGTGTATATATATGTGTATATATGTGTGTATATATGTGTGCATATATGTGTGTGAGTACACACACAAACACACATACGTTTTTTAGAATGGTGTATACGTGTGTTTCTGCAGGTTTTCCCTGCCCGGTCTTTAACTGAGTTTAGTGTGTATCTACCACACTCGTTCCAAGGGACATGACTCTTGATGGTGCTCAAGATGACCCCAAGACAGAAAAACACAAACCGCCTTGTGGTCTGTATCAAGTGATGCTGCGGTGTGTGGGGCCACACGAACTGAGTATGATAAGAGATATAGAGACGTAGAGAGAAAAACACAGATTATATCGTTTTTATTTACCCGGCAGCAAAGTAGCTAGTCTTCTATCTGTCTGTTTAACAGTTTTCGTTTCGAATATACACTGTCATGAGTTTATCAGATTTTTTTTAAGGTGGCTTTTTTGTTTTTTGTTTAGTTCAATTTTTGTTTTCGATGTAACTTTTTCCTGATAAGCCGAAGGGCTGAAATTTTGCACACACACAAGCCATACACACATGCAAACATACACACTTTGTACTAGTAACTGACCTTGGCTGTCAGGTCGATGGAACCTAAGGTAGGTACCAATAAATGTCGAGGGAAGTAAATCTGACTTGTGTGGGGATTGTTTCGTCCCACGACGAGAGCCGACTAGTTTATTAAAAGTTTGGTCTAGCATCATATGCTTATTTAGGAGAATGGTACGAAGAAGGTAAGATTCGGGCACAGAGGAGAATGAAAGTTTAAGCACTTCATTAGCAATATGACCGACAGTAGGTGGCTGTTTATACGAAAATAGCATTATTGATACAACGATAGACAAATGTGAACAACACAAAAGTTCAAAATCTTGCTATTTGTTACAGACAATTAAAGACAATAGATGGGAACTCACCATGTCGCTCTCTTGCAATTTTTAAAAGCTTTATTGAGAGGGAAACTAGAATATGGAAGCATTTTCTCTGACTCAGCAACTAATTACACTTAAAGTAAACTAGATAGTATATAGTGCTAAGCACTGGTCACAATTATGGTTGCAGGTAAAGGCACATCAAGAGAAACAATTAAAGTAGCGCTAGGTAGACCACCTTTAAATCTGAGAAGAAAACAATTCATATAAAATTACTGGCTTCTACCGCACACAGTCATGACCATCCAGCTTGTGTCACTTTTAACAACAATGCAAACAAGTGTAAGGGGGTGCCGGTAAGAAACATTCTTGGTCAGCTGGATAGGATGCCGCAGTAGAAAGGAAAACTAATAAGGAACTAGCAAGGACACTTGAACTGAGTAAGAGATTTAAACCCCAGGTACCACCATGACCATTGTAACTACCACATGTAGACATGAGCCTGTCAAAACAGATCCACTGGAAGTATAGACCATAGCAAAGGAGCACATTAGAAACATTGAAACTGATAAGCCGATAATATAAACTGATTGTATACATCTATATATATGTATGTGTGCTTCTACTTCTTCTCTTCCACCTTGCACCTCATCGAAGTGTCGGGGGGAGATGTAATGTTCGTTGATGAGCTCTGTCAAGAGCACTATTAAGACTGATGTTCGTTTCTATAAGGCTGTTCTTAATGCCATCACTCCATATTTTCCGAGGTCTTCCACTCACTCTATACCCGTTGTAACGTTTTAGTGTGGATCGCTGTGGCAGATAGTACCAGGGCATTCCTGTTTTAGGAGTCCAAACCACTTTATTTGTTGTTCTTTGATGGCCTGGAAGACTAACATTATTCCTAGCATTCGTCTGATTTCATGGTTTCGTATTCTGTCTTTCCTTGAAACTGTGTGCGTGTATGTATATGGAACCTAAAGTAGGTACCAATAAATGTCGAGGGAAGTAAAGCTGTGTGTATATATATATATATGTGTGTGTGTGTGTGTGTGTTTGTAATGGTACGTGTATGTCTCTTTGTGAGTGTAGATGTGTGTGTGTACATTTCAATATATATATACATATATATTTATGTGTAAATATATATATATATGGTGCATGCCGTCGCCTTCACCATAATATTCACCAAGCCACTCACTTTGGTGCAATTAATACTTTTTAGCCAACACATTTGGCACAAAGAAACAAGAACACCGTTTTAGCCGATACTGCTCGCAGTAGGCGTATGTGGTCGATTGATTTTATTTTTCATAAGCGAACCGAACGAGTCTGTGTCAGAATGTGTCAAATATAGCGCCATCTTCCCAGTCTTATGACTGTTGTTACAAATTGTTGCCAAGATATTATCTTATTTCTTCAATCTTTAGTCCAAGACAGCCTGGCATACGACATCACAACATCTGGCATGAGAATGGTGGTGGAGGCGGTAACTGCAGCTTTATGTGGCTAGAGAACTATATGCATAAACATGTCGTAAGACTCTGAGAGCATGCTGAGAAATGTGAAGACAGGGATGCTACGAGCATAGTGGCAGCTTCACTGGAAAGGTCACGGGTAGTGAGCATACTTTGGATTTGTACTCCAGGTCATGCCGTCTTGGTAGGCAGACAGACTGGCTGGATCTGCACCACTAGGCGGTGAATTGATACATGAATAAGCGGATGTGGTCAAGGTCATTTTGTAACAAGCCACGGAATCAGTAGAAATAAAAAATTATTATGGCCTGGAGAGAAGGAGGTATCTGGGTGACAGCAGAGGGGCTAGCCCACTCATTACACTCAGTGAAGAGGCAAGACGGACATACAACCAGATTGTGACCGGTACCATCAGTATCGGAACTCTGCGCTGCTTTCTGAAGATAACGAACGAGCATGCATAGGAATGCTCCCGAGTGCTGTGATTCTTGACTCAGCTCCTCAACTCATTTCTTCAATCCTCTTGATGTCTTATCAATGTGTGTTTACCATTTTCCACAGGCGTTTGATTCTGAAAACATTTAATTTTCTTTCCATATCTTCAGTGGTACTTCAAATTCGGGTTGTTCAGGTTTGCAAAATGTAAAACGTAATCTCAGCAGGCTATCAACTATCAGCATTGAGTACAAAATCAAAAAATGATATGGCTCTCCTAAGTTCGGTTTAAACACTCAGCCAAGTGGCATTCAAGTGGCAAACATCACGTCCTCTTCATAAGTATTAGCTTGTGGGCGTGTCTCAAATTTGGAGTGGAGGAAAAGACACCTCAGAAACTTAAAGACAGTTGGAGTAAGCGTACTTAAAATTTGATTTCCTCTTAGGAATCCTAACACCACGGGCATACTCAAAGATAATCCGACTGCTTGACATGCCAAGAGGACAGGTGTAAGCGATTAATGGAAAGCGAATAGATCGAATAGATGAATGTAGTTAATCGATGAAGAGGTAAATCTTCATTATCATCGTCATCATCATCGTCATCATCCTTATGATCATCATCATCATCGTCATCATTCTGGACCCTTGGGGCTGAGAATAGCAGCGGATCAAACATGTCTCAATTCGTATCCATGACTCCCTGTGTGGGTTCCGGGGCCCTATTATAGGGAAAAACAAGAATAGACATACTGCCTACCCAGAGGCATGTCGTTGAAGTCGACTAATTGGGAGCTTTTATCGAAATCGGAGTGTATCTGCCTGAGAGACAACGAACCAGCAGTCTGCATACAAATGAGTCAAATCTGTAAAACGGATTCACAGTAACACTCAGGTTCTGGAACATAACTGCAGTCCAGAAGTGGATGAACAACCAGAACTTTCCGCCAGAGTTGACAGCTGGTGACCGCGAAGAAGAAGAAGAGAAGAAGTATGTATCCATGACTGTCCTTTCCTTTCTATTAAAAGACTATACAATTTTTGTCTTCCTGTGTATTATCTCTCCAACGTCTTCTTGGTCTGCTTCTTGGGGTACTCCCATTCACCTCTTTTGTGTAAGAAGTTTTGTCTACCTGTTATCTGTCACTCTCATTATCTTCAACCAGGACATGTGCCCTCACTATACACGTGAATTCGTGGTTATGTAAGCAGATTAGGAATATCATTGTTGCGTAGATATTTTTTTTTCTTTTTGTCGTTAAGCGATATGGGGTTTTTCGAAGGCAGAGAAGGTGAGGAAAGCGGGGGGGGGGGGGGGGGGGGGGTCGAGGTAGTAATGATATACCCACGAAGTGCCGATTAGACTTTGAAAATAATAGTCTAGTACCATATTTCCGACCTACTTTTTAATCTCAGAATTGCGAAGCGTGCTCGTAACGCCAATGGTAATGGGCTTTCTAATTTAGGATTAACAGATGTTATTTAAAACTAGCTCGGATGTGTTATTGTTGAAAAATTTATTAGTGGGGAAACATGTTGCATCATTTCCCCCCCCCCCCCCCCCCCACACACAATTTTCCACCAGATATATGGCAAGACAGACATACTGGGCATGTAGGGCTACACCTATATTTTATAGAACATTTGGCACTGGGTGTGTGTTGTGGTCAACATCATGCCGGCCGCCTTTACTTCCCGGTGCTTTTACCTCGTACCCACTCAATGCTGGGTCGACATGGCAGTCAAGGTCATTTTTGAAAAGAAAAGGTCCGGCTCCATAAGCACCTGAAACCATCATGTTTGCATCAGCAGGCGAACCTCTAGCGGCTACACCACTTCAGTCCCAAAATGTCTTTTACTATGACCGCAATACAAGAATTGCTATTGTCTCCTATTCTAAGACATATCCTCATGATACCCGGCGCCCCTGGCGAAAAAAAAAGACCTTCAACACAGTGACCACAAGTGACTACCTTAAACCACTAACACTTAACACCTCATCCTTAATGTGATCCTTAACGGGAGTAAGCGCGCGTCTGTTTATGTTTGTGTATGTGTGTCAGTGTATACACGCCCGGCTCGCTAGCGTAGTTGGCTAAACCGGATTACGCGGTGACCGGGTGACGAACTCCTTGTGGTCCGGGTTCACGCCCCTGGGTAGACAGAAAAGTCACATTTCTCCCAGATTTATGGTATTTATCGTGGAATCAAGGCTGAAAGGTTGCGATATTCATAATACCGAGCCAAAAGGCTAAACAACTCATGGCTTCTGGATACTTAAAAAAAAAAGAGCGTATACACACGAGCGCGGGGATGTATGTATTCAGTGATTACATTTCTTTTTCCAGGAACTTTATCTCTCATTATGTTTGTGTGTATGTGTGTGTGTGTGTGTGTGTGTGTGTGTGTGTGTGTGTGTGTGTGTGTGTGTGTGTGTCTTTAACTCTACCTCTGGCCTGCTCGCTCTGTCTCTGTCTCTAGCCCTGCCTCAAGCTCTGTCTCTCCTCTTATCTTTCTCTGTCCCTATCTCTGCCGTCTTTCCTTTATCTAATTCCTTCTCTATATCTCTTTGATAATCTTTCCATCTTTCCTTTATCTCCATCTTTCTGTGTCTATCTCTCTCTATATGTTTACTCTTTTTCTTTTTATCCCTCCCCATCTGTCTTTTTCATGTATCTCTGTATCTCTCTGTTCTTCTCTTTGTGTCATGATTTGTTTTCGTGTGCGTGTGTAAATGAGTCTACATATATACATACACATATATATGCGGATACACACACACACACACACACACACATATATATATATATATATATATATATACTATATATATATATATATATATATATATATATATATATATATATAAACGCTTATATATGCGTGTCTGATAGTTGTATACACGCATAGGCTAATATATATGTGTAATATATACACGTACACACACACACACTATATACATAAACTAAAACACACACATATATTTCTCTCTGTATATATATATATATATATATATATATATATATATATATATATATATATATACATTTTGAGTATGTGTTTTTATGCTATTTTTATTTTCAGTCTTCTATTTATCTCTGTCCTCTTCCTAACACTCTGACAATAACTATCACGTGTGTGCATGTGTGTGTGTGTGTGTGTGTGTGTGTGTGTGTGTGTGTGTGTGTGTGTGTGTGTGCAGTTGTGCTAATATACAAACCTCTCATCATTCTTATGCGATAAGATGTATACTGTACATTTCGATTGCAAGCTATATCTTCATTACAAATTCACATAAATAATTAAGATCGTGTATTTTCACAGCTTTTATGCAGATTCGATTACATGTATTGTGGGGAGTGTCCATGAATTGTTATTTTTATTTTTTATTTTTATCATCGACTTCATATTGTTAAAAGTTGAAACCCTTAGTCAGTTGCCAGCTTTTTCTTCATTACAAATAAATTTAAACTGTATGTTCAAAACGATAAAAACTTGCGAACTCACGTATTAACAATGTATAGCCAAGAATATAAATAAAATCAATAACTACATCTATTTTATCTATACTCAGTCAAGCAGATCATGCCGTCGGCTTGCCAGTTTTTCGTTAAGTTTAAAGACGGTTTACATTACTACCGCTACTCTACAAAAAAATCGATAGTGTGCTTTCATTGATTTATAGCGTGAATTCTATTGGGTTTTTTAGCTTAGAATGTTTAATTTTAATTTTTTTATTTTTAGTCTGCATTAGTTGTTCACAAAGAATATTCAGAGAGGTGGCAGATATTGCTTTAAAAGAATTTTGAGGGCAGAGAGAAATTGAGTAGTAGAAATATAACAAAACAATAAGGTTGTCAAACGCTGGTGTGGGTATGGGACACATTGTATGATAGAAGTGCATGTTTCATGACTGTACTTAGATGACCGAGACAGAAACCGGAGTTCACCGCGTCGAAAGAACAACATGAAGTAGTCTGATTGGTTCACTAGCAAGAACAAGGACTGAACTGATGACTGAAACAAAACCTGCGGACAGCGAGAAATCGAGAGATATTTTTTCCAGGACTTGTGACAGGATACTTATGATAGTTCGACCAACAGATTGTAGTTTGTTGTTTTTAGACCATAGTGACCGATAGTATGTGTTACAATGTGTTTCGTTAGTAAGAAGCAGTACTTCTGTGTTTACCGCGCTAGACAGAGATAGGTTTTCTGCGTAGTTTGTTACGTGGGTAGCTGGTTATGTATTACAGTCAGTCTGATAGCTACGACTGCTTTGTATTGGTAGCTGTGATTTGATTTGTCCTCATTCACTTTGCCCGACACTCGGCAGACTCTTCGCGATCCTGGTGTGGAGGTCCGCTGTGAAGAAAAAGGCTGTAAGGAAGCGGCATGGGTTCGGACCCAGGTACTATCCATTGGAACGTGATAGGAGTAAGAGGTGATTTGTGAAGCCCTCGTGGCCTTTGTTTCAGATATGGTTACGCCCACGACTTTAGAGACACACTGCCGTTTGTTATCTTGTTCTTACATTAAAGATTGTTGTGTGCTATGTGGGTGTTTGGGTTTATTGTTTGGACTAAGATCTATTTATCTGTCACGGATATATATGGTCTCTGACAGGGGTATTGCTGAGTCCTATTGAGAACTAGCACAGACAAGCTTATTTTTGTATAATGCAAGTGACCATGTACAGGAGTGCAGAAGTGCCCTTAAGAAACACATACACACATACACACACACGGGCGCGCGCACACACATATATATGTGTGTGTGTGCATTTTTAAGCTACTGTAAATTGTGAAGAAACAGCGAATTAAAAATGGCAATAAGCCCTACAATATACTGTTTGTGCCGCTATTATCTATCTGTCTCTCTCTCTCTCTCTCTCTCTCTCTATATATATATATATATATATATATATATATATATATATATATATATATATATATATAAAAGAAAAAAATTTTGGGAAGTAAAAGTGCCCGGTGTGGTGTTGACCACATCACCCCCAAGGGTCAATTGGTCTATAAAATGTAGGTCTAGCCCCATATGCCCAAAACGCATTAAAGCGTGGAAAATGATCCCGCCTCCTTACTTCTTGCTACTGCTGCTGCTGCTGCTGCTACTACTTATATGCTGAATAGTGAATAAATAGGACAATGTATTAAAAAAACATGAGAAGAGAAAATCTGCTCATTTTTTGTGGGGAGATGGACAGCTAAACTAGTTTAACTTGCTTAGGGATGGGGTGGTGGTAAGCGCCCAAACCTCTACCCCCCCCCCCCCCCTCTTTGCCACCCACCTTTTCTATCTGATTTTTTTTAGCAGTGGTATCTCAAACTTCCTGACATCCACCCGGTTCCGGTGCTCGTCAACCAGAAGACAGAAAGAGCCGTTGCATGTCCTGCTACGATACCTCAGGGCCAAGCATATACAGTCGGGAGAAATATCAGGTAACATGAAGTATGACAGATCTGCAACAGATAACAGGCATGTTACCCCAGAGGTTGGTAATATCAGAGTGTTTTAGCAGAATTCACAAATCTATGTGATATATGATATCCCAAGAGTATTCCCCAATGGCCTTTGGCTAATATTGTCGCATCCATTATGCAGCAATCACTCCGGAAAGATTACGTAAAAATAGGATTGTTATAGATTTAAAATCCTACCATGAAATTCTGGTATAGGCAGTGAAAAACAAAAGTAATGGACTCTTTTACGCCAATTGCGAATCGGCACGCGATGCTAACTTCATTTTTTACAGGTCCAATAAAACTAGATAAGTGATGTGGTCAATATCTAGCTGTTGCTGCTTCGGCTGCGGCTTCTTCTTCTTCTTCTTCTTCTTCTTCTTCTTCTTCTTCTTCTTCTTCTTCTTTTCCTTTTCTTCTATCTATTTCATCTTTCTCCCTTAAAATGCTGGGCTGCAATATTTACATTGTGGACCAAAATATCATGCCTAATTATGTTATTTAGTAGAGTCCCCCCCCCCCCCCCCCCACAACCACCCAACACCAACTTGGAACCCTGGAACTAACAGGAAAACGGCTAAATCAGGGGCTATAGCTTGTGTGAAATCGCGACTATGTTCCTGTCCCATTGGAGGAGATTATCATCTTTTCTGTTTCAATTTAATAACTGTTAGTGTTACATTTTTTTTTTTTTTTTTCAGCATTGCCACGTTAAATTATTTGTTTCACAGAATGACGTACCACAACCTCAACACGACAAGGTATAAGGTAAGAAAAAGAAAAGCGAATAATTTTTTTAATTGCAGGCACACACACACACACAAAATTTATAACCGCAGAAATTGGATGTCCCAGAATAGCCGCAGAAATAGGATGTCCCAGAATAGCCGCAGAAATAGGATGTCCTAGAATAGCCGCAGAAATGACAGCAAGATAGACAACCGGGAATGGGACACAGAACCAATACTATATTGCATTTAAAGGCGGCAAATTAAAAAAAAAAAAAATTTCCGTTAAAAAACAAAAAGGATTGCCTTGCGACGACATACCATACATATCATAGGTCAAAAGAGGACGACGACCCATTACACTCCGGAAAGGTGCCAGCAAAGAAACTCTACAATAGTGCAGTATGTCACTGGTCGAGGTGACCCCAAGAGAAAGAAGTAGAACCTTAAATCTTCCTTTGACACATGCAGCAGTAAAAGAGAAGGCGAGAAAGAATATTAAAATCACGATATGGAGGTTTCTCACTGCCTGTATCTCTTATTTATGATAAAGATGTATCAGGTTTGCTTTGTTCTGTCTGTTTGTCTTCATAAACATGTATGCCGCTCGTTCGCAGGTTCCTAATCTTCATGCATATTCATTTTCTTGGTTTGTTTATTATACTTTTTTTTCTGGAGTTTACGTAACTTCCTTTGTTGCCAATTGCTTGGTATTAGTCTACCGTAGAACACCCGTTCTTTTTGGACAAAATTAATTATCTTGTTGCATAATACGCATTTAAGCATTTAATAATTCTACTGGTTAAGATTGTTTTCTCAGCATTACATTATCTTATTACAAATCCCGAATCTCTTGACCAGTTCGGGGAGCTGCGTGGTCTCGAGGCATGGTGTCCGCCTTGGGTGCAAGAGACTGCGGTTCAATCCCAGGTAAAGGCTGGGATTTGTTCACGTGGACCTGGACTTATAGTAATTCCCCTTCCTCTCTTGGTAGTGAGAGTGGACGCCCGTGTGCTCGTTAAAAAAATCCATTGGCAGTTCGAAATCAAAAAGAGCAGCCTGACGGCACAACCCGGGCAAACAAGTAAAGTTGAATATCTACCCAAAGTATTTCAGGATCCTCGCCGGTGCTACAGAGCCTTTGCACTGTGTTGAGCTCAGACTTGAGTTAGAAGAAGAACGGAGCACTTATGGGTTATTACCCGTGTGCCATGATGTTGATCAGTGTGTTCAATCTTCAAACTTCTATTGTTATTGGAATATCCCGGATGCATACAACACAACACAGTCTTTTAGACATTGTGCGGGGTTTATGGCCCAAGGGAGCCACATTGCAAGAGAAGCTATGAGGGACCGATGGCGACCTTAAACGCACAATCTTTTTTTGTGACCCAGACGGGACTCAATGTTTAGCCTGACTGATGTCGAACGCAGAAGAAGATATGACGCTGTCTGCCAGGCGAGAGCATAGCTACAATCAAGGCATTTAAAAAAAGTAGTGAGGGCCCATTTTCCACTCCCTCAGGAGTATTGGTATATATAGTTAGACCTATATTTTGTAGATAATCGGCACTTGGTGGGTGATATGGACAACATCAAACCTGCCGCCTTTACTTCCTAAGATTGCATCTGGTATCCATTCAACCTTAGGTCGACCTTGGAGCCAAATTCATTTTTGAAAATTAAGTCAAGTTCGTCAGGACCCGAACCCACGGTCTTCCGATCCACAGGCGAGCGTCTAGCCGCCACACCACGGCGACACCAACAAAGACATTAATTTCGGACAATGTGGCTACCAGATCTAACCAGACGATGCAGGCATGCTTGTCAAACGTCAAAGGAAACACAGCATCCACGACCAAGTTAGGGCTTTTTTTGGAAACCCTGCTTCTTGAAAACATTCATAACTGGATATGGTAGGTAGGCAGGTAGTTGTACCTCACCAGGATATCACAGAAGGGATAAACACCTGCTGACACAAAGCGCTAGCACGGGGATGAGGATCACACTTAGAGAGGTCCCAGAAACCCCTTTCAGTCGTTAGGCTATATTTATGACCCGGCTATATTCAGGGCCCCAGCAGAAGCCAGAGTGTGGCTTCTAATAACACACACACACACACACACACACACACAATTACATCCCACATTTGGACAACTTGTATGTATCATAGACTGGATATGCCTATAATTTATTTATGTAACCCAGCAATTCTCAAAGTGTTGTTTCTAAGTGTTGAAGTTTCCCAGTAAATGTTTTTCGAGCCCCTGATTATTTCAGGTTGTTTTATTAGTTGCGTATCCTCTAAAGGACACTGCAGAACCCGACCCCAGCATTTTGTGCCTGTTGTAATTTTTCCAGGCAAATTTACGTCCAGTAGTTTTATTTCAGATAGCTGCAGACAGCATTAAACACTTCATCTCAGTCGACATAACACATGGTGATGCGTTTCAAGGGATACACAAGTAACAAAGAAGAAACTGTTGGTGAAAATTTCTAGTCTCCATCATTTACCTCGATGTCAACTGTCTACTAAACTATTACCACACACAGAAACACAATTTACAAAAGACATATATGATTATGCATCTCAGTGATTGTTTTCCATTTCAATAATTGTTTTCGTATTCAATAACATCACTGGTTATGCTTTGTTGTACTGTTCAGTTATGCTAAAACACCCACCGGTCTTTAGAGTCGCTCCGTCCACAGTGGAATAACTCGGTTGCATGCAAAAAAATATGTAGACATCGCGGAAAAGGAACGGGGGAAAAGGGGGGAAGGAGGGGGGGGGGGGGGGGGGGGGCAACCGGCGGTATTTGGCGCTGTAAAAATAAAAACACCGCTATGAGGATATTAATTGCCGTCAACATGCCGCCACACCGAATGAGCTATGAACATACATGTGAAACGTCGAAGGAAACATTTACTATGGAGCAGTGTTTCTCATAATTTTCTTAGTCGCGGCGCCTTTTTTCAATCACAATTTTTTGACGACGCCCATACCTAAGAAAAAGTATGACTATTCGTATTAAAAGATATATTTAAAAACAACAACAACAAAACTCGTTCTTCTTTGATAATTTCGCTGGCCCCTGTGAGGAGGTCGCTGCTCACCCGGGCGCCGCGGCGCACAGTTTGAGAATCACTGCATCAGAGAGTAAAATAGTTTTGTTGCAAGCTCAGTTTCTGGAAAACATGTAGGAGACGATGTTTAAGATGCTTTTTGTCAAGTAATTCCTAAACTGTTGCCTATTTTCGACCTACTATTCTTTCTTAAAATACCAACAATTCCATGCTGACGAGCATAAAAAATGATAATCATTAGCGAAGGATGCAAAGAATTAGCTGGAGAGAAAAGATATCAATTAAACAAATGTCAGGAAGGCTGACAAATGCAGACACATAAAAATATATCATACAGATGTTTCCCACTGCTTTCTAAAAAAAGTACGTTGCTCAGATCATTGTTGAAATCAATACAATATTCACAACGAACAAATGGTTTTGGTAAGCCAACATATTTTCTTTAACAATCTTACTTCGAATGCGTTTCGAACGTTATGCGTTAACATGCGGTTTGCGTAAAGCTGATCCAAGGCTCCTTAGTCAGTCCATCTAAACCTAATACCCCAGATGTCTCTTGCGAAGTAAAGAACACAAGAAGGAACGAGCTTTTATTTCAAAGGGTCAGAAATTTGGCACGCAGATGCCTGTTACATATGGCTCTTCCAAACGATCATCTTCCATTCCACAGTTGTGCTTTATCATTAGTGAATGCTATATTTATGCAACAATTTTCAAAGCGCATTAGAAAAAAGAAACCAGGATGACAGACAGACAGACAGACAGACAGACAGACAGACAGACGGACGGGCGGGCGGGCCTCTACACAGGAAAAACTACGCGCCTTACCATTTGTCATACCCGGGTCTCCGGCACGACAGCGCGACGTTGTATCCAGTCGGCCAACCACAGCAACACCTACTACTATTCTACTACTACTGCCACTGCTGCTACCAAAAGCAGATTACTCTTGTGGGCAAGGCGGCTGCTTTTACTTCCCCGACATTGGCAGTAGTCATGTCGTTAATGTCAAGCGAGATTCATATCGCGATAGCGATCGTGCCAAGTGTGGTGGATATGAAAGTGCGGCCCTGAGCAGCCAGACAATAATATTTCGTCATGGGGAAGACATGTCGGCTCTGTGGCTAAGTCAATGTGAACGCTTCGCTTCGTTATGCCGGGATGCCAGGTTGGATCCCAGCTGCGGGCAATGCGCCTTGCGTTGGTTTCGACAGTGGTATCAAGAAAGCCGACCGTCCAGTAGGCAATGGCAAACTACCGGATGTAAATTGCCCAGAGAAACCACACAACAGCCAGGGGCTGTTAGGGTTGGTTCTGCAACGTCCTGTAAAGGATACGCAACTAACTAACACGGGCAAGACTCGTCTGATTATTCACTACAGAACGGATGTCATTAGAGGTTTTGGGCTTACGAGCAATCAAGGGAAAGATCTGAGAACATATGGATCTGTCCGGAATGCTCTGATGATAGCCCTCACTAACCACTAATTTTTCATTCTCATATCTTTTCATTTCCATACAGTCTTTAAAGAACTCTCTTTTTATTCCTACAACATTTAATTACAACTTATTTTTATTTCCACATCTGTAAATTTGCATAAATTCTTTTGACAACTCTTCGTCCCCGTAGCGAAATAATTCATTATCTTTTACAGTTTCATTCAGATTTCGGATTAAAACAGTTAAAGTTCGTCTACCAGCGGAAAGAAAAACCGACCCCGGGAACGCAGCAACGAAAAAAAATAATGGTTTGTCGGAAAACAAAACTAAGATGTCGATGTGACGTACTTTTATATAAAAATACGCGCCTATTAGAATGCAGCGTTGTGTGAAAATCTCAAAGCAATCGGTGAAGAACTTTAGGGATTAACGATTATAAAAAATAAAAAAAACACTAACATTTTTATTTATATAGATAGCGTGTGTTGCTTTTAGGCCAAACGGAAGGCAGTTCTTTCACCTGTAGCAATGTCGAACCCGGTTACTCACAGTTTACAATATTTGTTCGTAAGTGAAACAGTTCAAGTGACGTATTTTTGATCATGTCACGTGCCTTGGGGTCAAGGGTGAAAGTGACGTAGGGGTTATTTTTAGATGAGAGATCTAGATCATCTGGTGGCTCGCTCGGAAAGGTAAAAAGCATGTTTTGTTTTTTACCTGTCACAGGTGTGACTGCATATAGCAGTAGGTAAATAAAAACATGCTCGTAGTCGAATGCAACGTTGTGTGAAAATTTCAAAACAATCGGAGAATACCTGTCAGAGATTTACGATTAGAAACAAAGGAACAAATTTTGTTATCTATATAGAAAATGCCATTTTCTGACAACAATTTGGACTGTTATGGGAGCCCAGTTCAGTTAATAAAAATCAACCTCACAGCGAATTCTAATGTATTACCTCTGGGCTGGAAAGCTAGCGTACCAGCCATTGGCCTTTAGTTGTATTAATACCATTAAACTAATATTCTCTCTCTCTCTCTCTCTCTCTCTCTCTCTCTCTCACACACACACACACTCACACACACACTCGCAGCCATTCAGTTTCGTAATTAGGGATTGGAGAAGAGAGTTACCTGGTGTGATTTTTGAGCGCACGGTAATCGTTGCATTGAAGTGAAGTTTAAACGAATGTGTGCGTCAAGCACGACCATCGAGATAACTGCAGCTTCCAGAGCACTTGTATGGGCTGTAGAACAAGTGGTCACACGCGCGGTAATCGTTACAGACTCCATGATCATGCTTTAGAAAATCGGTACAGGTAGTCTACGCTCTGAATGGGCACAAAGCTTTCTGAAGTCGCAATCAACCTTCATCATCTGGATCTACGCAACGTCCGTGGCTTAGGTGTTGTGAGTCCGACTCGTAATTCCAACGTACAGCGATTGAAACCCATGGCTAGCTGTGTGGATTTTTATCATAGTATGGGGCGTCAAAGGTCGACCCAGCCTAAAAAAGGGTACAAGGATGTATGTCCTGGGAAAGTAAAGACGGCCGGCGTAATGCTGACCACGTTACCCACCGATTTGTAAAAATATGAGTGCTCTTCCCATATGCTCGATGAGCATCAAAAGGCGTGAAAAGAGATCTTTACCATTTTTACAATCTGGATCTACACACCTGGGCACACAGGAGTAAATAGTAATGAAAGAGATGACCAGATGGTAGGTAATGCACCAATTTAAACGAGAAGAAGCATGGACATTGCTGACATTGTCAACGTTGTACGCGCTAGGTTGGGGGATAATGCTGTATCCCTGACGCTAATATGATTGCGTGAAGGAACAGTTAAGCTTAGTGAAGGATATCTGTGCCGTCTTCGAGGTAAAGATAGAAGATACTATAATATAACTACTCGCAGGAACAATCAGTAAAAGGACCTTCCAGTGGCTGCTGCATCGGAAGACTGAGCACGAATGGGGATCCCCAATGTGCAAAGTCATTAATTGTAATAGCATTACAAAACATGATAGACGAATCTGTTTGCCGTCTTTCCATTGATAAAATTGTTTAGTTGTCGCTTTGAAAAAAAAAAAAAAAAAAATTAACCTCCTCAGCAGCAGCGCAAACAAAATATTGAGCAAATGTGGACTCTGCCCCCTTCGTTATACTTGAGGGGGAGGGGGAAGGAGTTCAATTAGTCTAAGCCTTGTTATAATATTATATAATGTGAAATAAAAAGACATACAACATTTGAAGTAACATTAAATCATAAAATACAGAAACAAAGAATTAGGACATGGAAATTCTGGATTTTGTTAAAAAGACAGTTTAGCTAACTCTCTCTCTATATTTATAAAGAGAGACGAGGGCTCAAACTCACTACTAGGTTGTTGGTTTTATCATTATGTTATTTTAAATAAAAAGGGCATGTGGGGCGAGTGGGAGCGTTAGTAGCTGAAGAAGTCTGAGCCCAAATGCTTGCGGCGATCCTGTACTGTATCTGATGAAGGTTGGTCTAAAGCCACGGTCCCTGCGTGAAAGAGCACTAACAATTATAACACTGAGGCTACAGTATATACACACATTTCCTTAAATGCTAAGCAGACAAAAATCTAAATGTCTTAGATGTAAAATAAACATAATATATAACAAAACAAATCTTGTCTCAGTCTATCTTCTTTTACCCCAACAGAACATCACACAAGCGATAAACAGCAGATGACACAAAGTGCCACCATGTAAATGAGGATCACCTGTGGAGAGGTACCAGAAACCGCGTTCAGCCATTTAGCCATTTTTAAGGTCGGGCTATATTGCGGCCCCTGGCAAGAGCCAGAGTAGGGCTTCAAACAGAGAAAAATTGTATCGCACACAGGGATGACAAGATATTATTAATAAAATAAAGCAAACTTCTAGCAGACAAAAACTACCCGTCAAGCAATATATTCTAATTGTATGTACATACACTGCATTTTAACGACTGTGTTAATGAAGTAATATTGATTTACACAAATTATACAGAGTGAAAATTATCACCTAAAACTGTTCAACCGTTAGCTGGTTTGACAGAGAGAGATATAGATTTTTGTTCAGTTAATTGGTTTGTTGTACAGTTTTAAAATGGCGATTATGTAATGGAAGTAATAAATACCGCATTTTCTCAAATATAAAATGCTCCAGCGTAAAAGGCGAACCTGGATTCTGAAAACTGCAATTTGGAATAAAAAATAAAGTACTAAGATTACTGTCCCAAATGCAACCTATCAAACAAAAACTTTTGGTCAAGAGAAACAGCTGGTTGACGCCACATTATTGTATTAGTCGTTCCCATGTGGGATATAACTTTTCGTTATTTGAAGCCCTACCTTGACTTTTGTCGCGGGCCCTGAACATAGCCGGACTATAAATATGGCCAAACGGTTGAAAGGCGTTTCTGATACCTCTCTAAGGGTAATCATCATCCTGGTGGTGGCATTTGTATCACCGGGTGTTTATCGCTTGTGTGATGTCCTGGTGGGGTACAATGAGAGATATTGACAAGCCAAACTGTCGCTGGGTGAATTACAATTGACAGCGAAGTGAGTTTGTATGTGAATTTTACCCTACCAGGACATCACACCGCGGTAAACATCCTATGACACAAAGTGCCACCATGCGGATGAGGATCAACTGTGAAGAGGTCCCCGAAACCTGTCTCAAAGTTTAGGTTATATCAGATCCTCTGGCAACAGCCAGGGTGATGCTTTAAAATAACTTAAAAATGCATCCCAAAACGGGACGAATTATACGGTATTTGACAGCGAAGTTCGTATTAGAGACAACACTGCAAATATAGATAATCTATTTTGCGCGAGCAAACGAAAAAGAAAAAAGAAGAAGAAGAAGAAGAAGAAAAAGAAGAAGAAGAAGACGAAGAAGAAGAAGAAGAAGAGAAGAAGAAGAAGAAGAAGAAGAAGAAGAAGAAGAAGAAGAAGAAGAAGAAGAAGAAGAAGAAGAAGAAGAAGAAGAAGAAGAAGAAGAAGAAGAAGAAGAAGAAGAAAAAGAGGAAGAAGAAAAAAAAAAGAAGAAGAAGAAGAAGAAGAAGAAGAAGAAGAAGAAGAAGAAGAAGAAGAAGAAGAAGAAGAAGAAGAAGAAGAAGAAGAAGAAGAAGAAGAAGAAGAAGAAGAAGAAGAAGAAGAAGAAGAAGAAGAAGAAGAAGAAGAAGAAGAAGAAGAAGAAGAAGAAGAAGAAGAAGAATAAGAAGAAGAAGAGGAAGAAGAAGAAGAAGAAGAAGAAGAAGAAGAAGAAGAAGAAGAAGAAGAAGAAGAAGAAGAAGAAGAAGAAGAAGAAGAAGAAGAAGAAGAAGAAGAAGAAGAAGAAGAAGAAGAACAACAACAACAAGAAGAACAAGAACAAGAAGAACAAGAAGAACAAAAAGAACAAGAAGAACAAGAAGAAGAACAAGAAGAAGAAACTTTATCTGTATAAGACGCAATCTGTATTTCAAGCCATTTCTTTTTAGGAAATATGTGCGTCTTATATTTGGGGAAACACTTAGATCACACTGACAACATAGCTCGGATCTCACATGTAGAAAAATGCCTCTTTTAATCAGGACTTTGGTAACACACCGCCGGACCCCGCGAGTGAGTGGCGTTTCACTCCAACTAGGACCGCACAACAAGCGATTAGCAACTGGTGAAACAAAGTGCCATCATTGGCCTTAGAATTGGTCTTATTTTGTTCTTAATCTCTGTGCAACATCTTCCGTCAGATGTTATACTTAAACTTATGTATTTGTCCTAAAATAACGCCTTTGACTTTTGTTTAACGTATAGGCTCTATTCCTCTTCTTGATAGATAATGACAGACACACTAAATAAAAGACCCTTTTCTCCCCAGCTGAGTATTCTGTGTTTGATAAAAGTAAAAAAGTAAAGTACACTTTATCAGGCCTTTAGGCGTATAAAGCATATAGGACTAGACCTATATTTGTATAACCCAATCGCCGCAAGATGGGTTAAGTGGTCGGCATCACAGCAGCTGCCTTTACATCTCAGGACTGCACCCGGTACCCACTCAAGGCTGGGTCGACCTGGGAGCCAAGGTCAGTTTTTGAAAAAAGTCCGGCTCGCCATGGAGCGAACCCATGACCTTTCACACCGCTACAGCGACTCCCCTCTATTTGATACTAGTCTCATATTGTTATTTACCATTTGGCTCACAATGGGCGGTATTGTTAGCGTCAGGCTGACTGCCTGCATTTACTTCATATGATACAACCTGGTGCCCAGTTTAGGACAGATCGACCTTATAGCCAGTGTCAGATGTTGATCTGCGTGATGCAGTTAAGATCTTGGGCCCGCAGGTAACAGTCTAGCTATGATACGAAATGCTATGATTCAACATGATACCAAAAGAATAATTATTTATCACGCTCATCATCATTGTCATTACTGTCATTACTATCATCACCATATACCTTGCCTATAAGCTTAGTGATCATTTTATATAAAATACGCGCCTATTAGAATGCAGCGTTGTGTGAAAATCTCAAAGCAATCGGTGAAGAACTTTAGGGATTAACGATTATAAAAAATAAAAAAAACACTAACATTTTTATTTATATAGATAGCGTGTGTTGCTTTTAGGCCAAACGGAAGGCAGTTCTTTCACCTGTAGCAATGTCGAACCCGGTTACTCACAGTTTACAATATTTGTTCGTAAGTGAAACAGTTCAAGTGACGTATTTTTGATCATGTCACGTGCCTTGGGGTCAAGGGTGAAAGTGACGTAGGGGTTATTTTTAGATGAGAGATCTAGATCATCTGGTGGCTCGCTCGGAAAGGTAAAAAGCATGTTTTGTTTTTTACCTGTCACAGGTGTGACTGCATATAGCAGTAGGTAAATAAAAACATGCTCGTAGTCGAATGCAACGTTGTGTGAAAATTTCAAAACAATCGGAGAATACCTGTCAGAGATTTACGATTAGAAACAAAGGAACAAATTTTGTTATCTATATAGAAAATGCCATTTTCTGACAACAATTTGGACTGTTATGGGAGCCCAGTTCAGTTAATAAAAATCAACCTCACAGCGAATTCTAATGTATTACCTCTGGGCTGGAAAGCTAGCGTACCAGCCATTGGCCTTTAGTTGTATTAATACCATTAAACTAATATTCTCTCTCTCTCTCTCTCTCTCTCTCTCTCTCTCTCTCTCTCTCTCTCTCTCTCTCTCTCTCTCTCTCACACACACACACACTCACACACACACTCGCAGCCATTCAGTTTCGTAATTAGGGATTGGAGAAGAGAGTTACCTGGTGTGATTTTTGAGCGCACGGTAATCGTTGCATTGAAGTGAAGTTTAAACGAATGTGTGCGTCAAGCACGACCATCGAGATAACTGCAGCTTCCAGAGCACTTGTATGGGCTGTAGAACAAGTGGTCACACGCGCGGTAATCGTTACAGACTCCATGATCATGCTTTAGAAAATCGGTACAGGTAGTCTACGCTCTGAATGGGCACAAAGCTTTCTGAAGTCGCAATCAACCTTCATCATCTGGATCTACGCAACGTCCGTGGCTTAGGTGTTGTGAGTCCGACTCGTAATTCCAACGTACAGCGATTGAAACCCATGGCTAGCTGTGTGGATTTTATCATAGTATGGGGCGTCAAAGGTCGACCCAGCCTAAAAAAGGGTACAAGGATGTATGTCCTGGGAAAGTAAAGACGGCCGGCGTAATGCTGACCACGTTACCCACCGATTTGTAAAAATATGAGTGCTCTTCCCATATGCTCGATGAGCATCAAAAGGCGTGAAAAAGAGATCTTTACCATTTTTACAATCTGGATCTACACACCTGGGCACACAGGAGTAAATAGTAATGAAAGAGATGACCAGATGGTAGGTAATGCACCAATTTAAACGAGAAGAAGCATGGACATTGCTGACATTGTCAACGTTGTACGCGCTAGGTTGGGGGATAATGCTGTATCCCTGACGCTAATATGATTGCGTGAAGGAACAGTTAAGCTTAGTGAAGGATATCTGTGCCGTCTTCGAGGTAAAGATAGAAGATACTATAATATAACTACTCGCAGGAACAATCAGTAAAAGGACCTTCCAGTGGCTGCTGCATCGGAAGACTGAGCACGAATGGGGATCCCCAATGTGCAAAGTCATTAATTGTAATAGCATTACAAAACATGATAGACGAATCTGTTTGCCGTCTTTCCATTGATAAAATTGTTTAGTTGTCGCTTTGAAAAAAAAAAAAAAAATTAACCTCCTCAGCAGCAGCGCAAACAAAATATTGAGCAAATGTGGACTCTGCCCCCTTCGTTATACTTGAGGGGGAGGGGGAAGGAGTTCAATTAGTCTAAGCCTTGTTATAATATTATATAATGTGAAATAAAAAGACATACAACATTTGAAGTAACATTAAATCATAAAATACAGAAACAAAGAGTTAGGACATGGAAATTCTGGATTTTGTTAAAAAGACAGTTTAGCTAACTCTCTCTCTATATTTATAAAGAGAGACGAGGGGCTCAAAACTCACTACTAGGTTGTTGTTTTATCATTATGTTATTTTAAATAAAAAGGGCATGTGGGGCGAGTGGGAGCGTTAGTAGCTGAAGAAGTCTGAGCCCAAATGCTTGCGGCGATCCTGTACTGTATCTGATGAAGGTTGGTCTAAAGCCACGGTCCCTGCGTGAAAGAGCACTAACAATCATAACACTGAGGCTACAGTATATACACACATTTCCTTAAATGCTAAGCAGACAAAAATCTAAATGTCTTAGATGTAAAATAAACATAATATATAACAAAACAAATCTTGTCTCTGTCTATCTTCTTTTACCCCAACAGAACATCACACAAGCGATAAACAGCAGATGACACAAAGTGCCACCATGTAAATGAGGATCACCTGTGGAGAGGTACCAGAAACCGCGTTCAGCCATTTAGCCATTTTTAAGGTCGGGCTATATTGCGGCCCCTGGCAAGAGCCAGAGTAGGGGCTTCAAACAGAGAAAAATTGTATCGCACACAGGGATGACAAGATATTATTAATAAAATAAAGCAAACTTCTAGCAGACAAAAACTACCCGTCAAGCAATATATTCTAATTGTATGTACATACACTGCATTTTAACGACTGTGTTAATGAAGTAATATTGATTTACACAAATTATACAGAGTGAAAATTATCACCTAAAACTGTTCAACCGTTAGCTGGTTTGACAGAGAGAGATATAGATTTTTGTTCAGTTAATTGGTTTGTTGTACAGTTTTAAAATGGCGATTATGTAATGGAAGTAATAAATACCGCATTTTCTCAAATATAAAATGCTCCAGCGTAAAAGGCGAACCTGGATTCTGAAAACTGCAATTTGGAATAAAAAATAAAGTACTAAGATTACTGTCCCAAATGCAACCTATCAAACAAAAACTTTTGGTCAAGAGAAACAGCTGGTTGACGCCACATTATTGTATTAGTCGTTCCCATGTGGGATATAACTTTTCGTTATTTGAAGCCCTACCTTGACTTTTGTCGCGGGCCCTGAACATAGCCGGACTATAAATATGGCCAAACGGTTGAAAGGCGTTTCTGATACCTCTCTAAGGGTAATCATCATCCTGGTGGTGGCATTTGTATCACCGGGTGTTTATCGCTTGTGTGATGTCCTGGTGGGGTACAATGAGAGATATTGACAAGCCAAACTGTCGCTGGGTGAATTACAATTGACAGCGAAGTGAGTTTGTATGTGAATTTTACCCTACCAGGACATCACACCGCGGTAAACATCCTATGACACAAAGTGCCACCATGCGGATGAGGATCAACTGTGAAGAGGTCCCCGAAACCTGTCTCAAAGTTTAGGTTATATCAGATCCTCTGGCAACAGCCAGGGTGATGCTTTAAAATAACTTAAAAATGCATCCCAAAAGGGGACGAATTATACGGTATTTGACAGCGAAGTTCATATTAGAGACAACACTGCAAATATAGATAATCTATTTAGCGCGAGCAAACGAAAAAGAAAAAAGAAGAAGAAGAAGAAGAAGAAGAAGAAGAAAAAGAAGAAGAAGAAGACGAAGAAGAAGAAGAAGAAGAAGAAGAAGAAGAAGAAGAAGAAGAAGAAGAAGAAGAAGAAGAAGAAGAAGAAGAAGAAGAAGAAGAAGAAGAAGAAGAAGAAGAAGAAGAAGAAGAAGAAGAAGAAGAAGAAGAAGAAGAAGAAGAAGAAAGAAGAAGAAGAAGAAGAAAAAGAGGAAGAAGAAAAAAGAAGAAGAAGAAGAAGAAGAAGAAGAAGAAGAAGAAGAAGAAGAAGAAGAAGAAGAAGAAGAAGAAGAAGAAGAAGAAGAAGAAGAAGAAGAAGAAGAAGAAGAAGAAGAAGAAGAAGAAGAAGAAGAAGAATAAGAATAAGAAGAAGAAGAAGAAGAAGAAGAAGAAGAAGAAGAAGAAGAAGAAGAAGAAGAAGAAGAAGAAGAAGAAGAAGAAGAAGAAGAAGAAGAAGAAGAAGAAGAAGAAGAAGAACAACAACAAGAAGAACAAGAACAAGAAGAACAAGAAGAACAAGAAGAACAAGAAGAACAAGAAGAAGAACAAGAAGAAGAAACTTTATCTGTATAAGACGCAATCTGTATTTCAAGCCATTTCTTTTTAGGAAATATGTGCGTCTTATATTTGGGGAAACACTTAGATCACACTGACAACATAGCTCGGATCTCACATGTAGAAAAATGCCTCTTTTAATCAGGACTTTGGTAACACACCGCCGGACCCCGCGAGTGAGTGGCGTTTCACTCCAACTAGGACCGCACAACAAGCGATTAGCAACTGGTGAAACAAAGTGCCATCATTGGCCTTAGAATTGGTCTTATTTTGTTCTTAATCTCTGTGCAACATCTTCCGTCAGATGTTATACTTAAACTTATGTATTTGTCCTAAAATAACGCCTTTGACTTTTGTTTAACGTATAGGCTCTATTCCTCTTCTTGATAGATAATGACAGACACACTAAATAAAAGACCCAAACCTATATTTTTCTACCCCAATCGCCGCAAGATGGGTTAAGTGGTCGGCATCACAGCAGCTGCCTTTACATCTCAGGACTGCACGCGGTACCCAAACAAGGCTGGGCCGACCTGGGAGCCAAGGTCAGTTTTTGAAAAAAGTCCGGCTCCGCCAGGGAGCGAACCCATGACCTTTCACACCGCTACGGCGACTCCCCTCTATTTGATACTAGTCTCATATTGTTATTTACCATTTGGTTTACAATGGGCGGTATTGTTAGCGTCAGGCTGACTGCCTGCATTTACTTCATATTATACAACCTGGTGCCCAGTTTAGGACAGATCGACCTTGTAGCCAGTGTCAGATGTTGATCTGCGTGATGCAGTTAAGATCTTGGGCCCGCAGGTAACAGTCTAGCTATGATGCGAAAAGATCAACATGATACCAAAAGAATAATTATTTATCACGCTCATCATCATTGTCATTACTGTCATTACTATCATCACCATATACCTTGCCTATAAGCTTAGTGATCATTTTTCGCCTTCCTATACGACCACCACAATTACGGATCAGGTCAGTGCCCTTGTTTTGCCCCATCCACATTCAAGCCATTCAGGTGTTTGTCTCTTCACTTCCAAATTTCTCATTTTCAAGTGTTGCCGTTAGCTACATATAACTGTCTTTTCCAACGTGCATACGAAACCAGCCCATTTACTAGCATATTTATTTCTCCAGAATGAATACATTATTATATTGCTGCAACAGCTGGTGTCTTCCGCTCTATAAACAAGTTAAACATTATTATTTTAAATGAGATCAAACTGAAACATTTTGCAAGCTAAAAGTGCTGTTGTTGAGAAGTTTTGGACAGCAGTAATGAGCTCACAAATGAAACACATTCAGAAGGAGCAGAAAACCCGTAAAGCTGGGGAAAACATCTTCGGGTAAAGAGAAAAGACGAAGAATATTACCAATAAAAGCAAATGACCAGTTTACTCTCAGGAAGAAACAATGAAGGAAATTATGATACGCATTGGCAAAGCAACCACGATCTTTAAAAGCCTTAGCAAAATATAGAGCTCCAAGTTGTACAGCTTTAAGACCAAATTACGAATCTTCAATTGTGACGTTATTTTAGTTCTCACATAAGCCAGTGAAAGATGGAAAACAACCAAAGTTATAGAAGGAAAGTTAAATTCATTTGAAAATAAGTGTGTGAGGAAAATCATAAACATAAAATGGGATAAATCAAAAAGAGTGAGAAGATCAGAGAAATGTCTTGAGAAATACATGTGTTGACTGCAATAAGACAGAGAATATGGAGATTTTTGGGTGCACTTTGAAACGAAATGAGCTGATAGGTTGACTGGATCCGCTGTTACTACTGACGGCCAACCTATGGATCTTGCTGATATTATTAATGCCCTCCGAGAAATGGGAAGGGTGGAGAACTTTGGGGGCAGTGCATCCACTTCACTAGCGAGAATAATAGACTCGGGAGTTAAGATCGACACAGCAAAAAACGAGAGGCACACCAGGCACATTAAAGGACATGTTAATCAACTTAGAACTGCTGCTATTAGCCACCAGACGCTGGTGTTCATACTGAGAGGAGGTCCTGAGCACCTACGATCATGTTCAGAGTGCAATGATGATAACTCAACTAACTAACTAACTAACTAACTAACTAACTAACTAACTAACTAACTAACTAACTAACTAACTAACTAACTAACTAACTAACTAACTAACTAACTAACTAACTAACTAACTAACTAACTAACTAACTAACTAACTAACTAACTAACTAACTAACTAACTAACTAACTAACTAACTAACTAACTAACTAACTAACTAACTAACTAACTAACTAACTAACTAACTAACTAACTAACTAACTAACTAACTAACTAACTAACTAACTAACTAACTAACTAACTAACTAACTAACTAACTAACTAACTAACTAACTAACTAACTAACTAACTAACTAACTAACTAACTAACTAACTAACTAACTAACTAACTAACTAACTAACTAACTAACTAACTAAACTAACTAACTAACTAACTAACTAACTAACTAACTAACTAACTAACTAACTAACTAACTAACTAACTAACTAACTAACTAACTAACTAACTAACTAACTAACTAACTAACTAACTAACGAAATAGGCAAAGATTTACAAAAGAAGCAATAAAACGGAAGCAGACGGTCTGAGAAAAAGAGGAAGTCTATGGGAAACGTTAAAAAATAACATTATTACGAGAAGCTAACAACACTGAACTGAACTCCATATCAGAAATCGAGAGAGATGCATGCAACAGGGCGAAGTGGAGGAACCAAATGCAAGCCAGAAGTGACGTTTGACGGCACACAAAGGATGATGATGTTGATCAACGAAATCTGTTAGTAATCGGTAAGTTACACAATTTTGTTGAACAATACCGCCCAGATAATGCTCCTGCAAACAGCATCATTAATGCGAGTTTTACTGACTGTATATTGCCCCACTCCGGAGAGATTTTAAATTGCAGGCTAAAGGAAATCTTTATAGCAGTGGCTCTAATCCTTCTAAATGCGGCGACCCTTTAATATAAGTAAAAAAAAAAAAATAGTAAAGATCCCTTTTCACGCCTTTCGGCGCATCGGGCATATGGGCAGAGCGTCCCATATTTTTACAGACCATCAGCACTGTGGGTAATGTGGGAGCATTACGCCGGCTGTCTTTACTTTCCCAGGACAGCCCATCCTGGTACCCATTTTAGGCTGGGTCGACCTGCGACGTCCCATACCACGACAAAAATCCACGCAGCCTGCCGTGGGTTTCGATCGCGGTATGCTGGCTTACGAGTCGGACTCGCAACGCCTTAGCAACGGACGCCGCTACACCCTTTAATATAGTTCCTCATTTAGTTGCGACCCCCAACCATACAATTACTTTCGTTGCTTCTTCATAAATTAAGTGAATATGTATTTTCCGATGGTCTTTAACGACTCCTGTGAAAGGGTCCTTCGACCCACAAAGGGTCGCGGCCCACGGGTAGAGAACCGCTGTTCTATAGTCACGTTCTAGTGAGACAGATGCCAACGTAGCTTCAAACTAAATTCAATTATCATAAGAAACCGAAAAACGAAAAATTAGGAAAACCCCTCAAGGAAAATGAGCTATTTTTTTTTTTTTTAAATAAGAAAGAATTCAAATTACAGTTAATAAGTTCTCTCTACTTCTTTTTTTAAGACCATGCCGTGTTGCGTTGGTAGTCATGTCTATTCATAACATTCTGTCTCGTGTACTTTCAGTCAATTCTGACACATATTATCCACCATGCCGTGATGCCAAACTGTCCAACATCTTTTCTCTCGGTCTCTCTCTGCCTTCCCTGCCATTCAACTTTATTACTATCACTATGTAGTCCAATATTTTCCTACTTATCACATGACCAAACAATGCAAATATCACTTTCTGATGAGAGCTCTTTTTACGTAGCAGCCTTATAATTTTTTTTTTTAATCAACTTAACATTTTTTGTGACAATTTCTCTACTCGTTGTATGCATAAGATTCTACACATTTTCAAAGCTTTTCTATACACCTGTATTCTTGAATCTCAATGTGGTTTCCGGGGACCTATTATAGGGAAAACAAGAATGGACCCACTGCCTACCCAAAGCATGTCGTAAGAGTCGACTAACTGGTAGCTTCCTTCGAAGTCGGAGTGCTTCTGCCTGAAAGGCAAGGAACCAACAGTTTGCATACAAATTAGTCAGATCTGTCAAATGTATGCACACCCAAAACTCAGGTTATGGAACAAGACTGCAGTCCATAAATAGACGAACAACCAGAACTTTCCGTCGGACTTTACAGCCGGTGAACTAGAAGAAGAATGGTATTCTTGAAGTATAGATAGAAAGATTCAAAAATTTACGCAATAAATGAAGTTAAAAAAGAATTATTTCATTTCAGATTTATTCTATAGGGACAACCGCTATAAATTTCGATCTACTCGTTTTTCGAACAACTTTTTAAGAATGTAAATCACACACGATGTTCTACTGGAGTTTTTGTTAAAATTAGACCAAAAAGAAACTACTGTGTCAGAAACTGAAACACCAAGAAAAACATTGAAGACATAAAGGTGGCTTCGAACAAATCTCATGATTACCGTTTAATAATATTTGAATAAAATGAGGGAATGGGTGAGAGAAGGAACTGCAACTATATAAAATATGAGCTGTGTTGAGTTGAGTCAAGAATTGACATCACAGCACTCGGGGCATTCCCATGCATGATCCGTCCTCATCTTCTGCAGCCAGTGCAGAGTTCCAATACTGATGGTACCGGTCACAATCTGGTTAAATGTCTGTCTTGCCTTTCCTCTGCTATACAAAATATGTGCAAAGCTAATCAAAACATAAATCATTTTCGAACGACTGTAAAGTCTAAGGAAATCAACACGCCAAATATCAAAAGATAGGTGTCTTCGTGGCAAAGTAATTAAGCCTTTTGTCTCGCGCTCTATGTTGTTGGTTCGTTTCAGTTTACAATTGTATAAGTCATCATCATCATGTAGCAGGTCCTTTGCAAAACGTCGCTCTAATCACAGTCTGACTGAAAGAAACTCGGTCTCACGCCAGTTCTCCCGCCTCATGAACTTTCACACTCAATGAGTCACTTATATCCTGTGCCCATCTTCGTGTCGGTCGGCCCCTGCCCCCTCCTTCCTGGTAATATGCCTTCTGCTATAATTTTTTTTCAATCCGTCATAGGTCATTCAGAAGTAATTTCCTTCCTTCTATACTCAGTTAACCAAAACTTCTTTAATTGTACTGTTGTGTTAAGCCATAAGTTACTGTTCATGGTATGTTGTATAACATCGTTTCTCTGACCTGACAGCGGGCCGGGCACATGCTACTTAGTTTCGTCGTCGAATTGTGTGCTTGTCAACGAACAACGTTCAAGGCTTGGCTGTATGATTGAAAGTATGAACACGGGAAACCTGGATGGATAAAGTAAGTATCATTCTGTAGATTGTCGGTAGATTGTTAGACTGGTGGACTGATTCTTGTAGCTTGTGTGTTATACCAGTAAACATGAAACTGTTAACATCTGGCGTCGACTGTGATATGGAGAAGTGCGACAGCTGATTGATAAAAAGATCTGTCTTTTTTGATTTGAAAACACTTGACAACGACCAGTGTCTTAGTTATACCAGTGAAACCAAGTATTTTGAGAGGCATTACATCAATGGCAAAAAAATAGTATAACATACAAGTGACGCAAGACTAACCAGCAGAGCCTGACTGGACCACGCACGATCACACACACACACACACACACACACACACACACACACACACACACACACACACACACACACACACACACACACACACTGGATCAAGTGAACGAAACCTTGAGCGACAAGGATACATGATTTAGAGATTATGAGACACAGGTCTTAGACACTCGCAGTGGACAGTTGAGAGTGTCAGCGTGCGTTACTGGGTTTTTTTTTTTTTTTTTGAGATAGAAACAATAAACCCACTGCTCCATAACAGACATGACGCAGGAGTCGTCTATTTTGGGAAGTTCATTGTGAAGTTTAAATGCATCTTCCTGAGAGACGAGGAACCAACAGACTGCATACAAATAAGCTTGATCATTGAAACAGATATATTGGAAAGCCACACGTTTTGGAAAGAGACTAATGTCGAGAAATGTAGGGATAACCAGAACTTTCAGTCGGAGTTTACAGCCTGTGAGGTGAAGAAGAAGAAGAAGAAGAAGAAGAAGAAGAAGAAGAAGAAGAAGAAGAAGAAGAAGAAGAAGAAGAAGAAGAAGAAGAAGAAGAAGAAGAAGAAGAAGAAGAAGAAGAAAGAAGAAGAAGAAGAAGAAGAAGAAGAAGAAGAAGAAGAAGAAGAAGAAGAAGAAGAAGAAGAAGAAGAAGAAGAAGAAGAAGAAGAAGAAGAAGAAGAAGAAGAAGAAGAAGAAGAAGAAGAAGAAAAGAAGAAGAAGAAGAAGAAGAAGAAGAAGAAGAAGAAGAAGAAGAAGAAAAAGAAGAGAAGAAGAAGAAGAAGAAGAAGAAGAAGAAGAAGAAGAAGAAGAAGAAGAAGAAGAAGAAAAAGAAGAAGAAGAAGAAGAAGAAGAAAAAGAAGAAGAAGAAGAAGAAGAAGAAGAAGAAGAAGAAGAAGAAGAAGAAGAAGAAGAAAAAGAAGAAGAAGAAGAAGAAGAAAAAGAAGAAGAAGAAGAAGAAGAAGAAGAAGAAGAAGAAGAAGAAGAAGAAGAAGAAGAAGAAGAAGAAGAAGAAGAAGAAGAAGAAAAAGAAGAAAGTGTGAATTAGAGTAGGATATCATAGGGACGTTTTTTGAGACAGTAATTTTTTTTTTAATAGCAGTGTCCTGGTTATCTCGACTAGTGAATAGGAGCCATCTCCCCGGAGGAGGTACCAATCCCCAGCGACAGTCGGCACTACATAATCTGTACCTCAGAGTCTGCTGGCGGGTCTCAGCGACAGTCGGCACTACATAATCTGTACCTCAGAGTCTGCTGGCGTGTCTCAGCTACAGTCGGCACTACATAATCTGTACCTCAGAGTCTGCTGGCGGGTCTCAGCTACAGTCGGCACTACATAATCTGTACCTCAGAGTCTGCTGGCGGGTCTCAGCGGCAGTATTGAAGCAGCTGGTGCAGGAACTGTAAGGATGGTCACATGGAACATGGGTGATGGTTAAAACCCCGGATCCCGAGAAAGAAGATAAAGACCACAAATATAACCAGAGACTTTTGGCAACTTCCGCTAGCTAACAGCAGGTTGAACGTGGTAGAGTTTTTAAATTTTTTCGTAAAAGGAGATCGCGAGTACAAAGTGTCAACAAAGAGGTTGGGCTTTTGTCAAAAGGATGGACCATCCAATTTATACTGTCAGACTGAGGACATATAAACGTCAGAACTTAAGCCAGGTGTGAGCGTGTTCTGTGATTAAACGTTTTTCCTGCCAAAGCCGTTCTCATCGACGAGCCAAATGTCGTGTGTCTCTAAAGTTACAGAGATTTCCATGACGCTCTACTGCTATCAGTCGCTAAGAGGATTGGCTTAACAGTAAATATTCCAAAGCTACCACGTGTTAATCATGCATACAGTAATTGTTAATATATTTCCCAATCTGCATAAATCAATGACAGTACAGACGGCTAACGCGATAGTCAGCCGGCATTTATGGACATTTTCTCAATAATCCTCATCTGAATGACAGAATTATGTGAACAGGAAGCTGTGCGAAGCGCTGTTTATTGTGATATTAGTCAGAATGGTCTGTGCAGCAGAAAACTACCGAAGTGGCGTTGTCTGAACTATATATCGCCTAATAACTAACCCTGACTTTAAAAAAAAAAAAAAAACGAATGCTACGATGCACTAAAAAGTCGAGAAACGTGCTTCACCCCCCCCCCCCTCCTTTTTCCCTTTAGAAAAAACGTGGTCATACGCTGACTTATCCCAAAGGAGAGGCGTTTGATAATCGAGATCCAAGGACCATATGTGCTTTAATTAATCTCTAACTATTTTGGACACTGTTCTCGCACGCTTTCTTTCTCCCATGAAGCATTATGACTACACAGTTTTTTGCCTCTGTCAGCTTTGTGCTATACAGCTCCTCCCAATTAAGTCCTTCCAGGGATTTTACTCTTCTAAGAGCAACATTTGCTTGGTCGTCTGCAAAGAGTTTGTGACCTAAATGGATTACACCAAAATTTGCAGTGCTTCTTTGCATCTTACATACTTACTATTAGTCGAGATTTCAACGTCACTGAAATCGGGTTTCCCAATATTGGCTCCGTTCCTGTTCTCAAGTAAAAAACTGATGAAAAAACAATAAGTCCCGGTACAGTCCAGAAATATTTGTACGCTTTATATAATATAGCAGTTGCCAAAGGTGTCAAAGTCAACGTTCGCCATCAGAAATGTAATACGTCATTGATGCAAGTAGTCGGACACGATAAGCTGACGATACACACGTAGAATTAAAACATAAGGTATCTCACCAGCTCACATGTAAACCGGGCACAGTTGTAGCCCATGATAAAACTATGGGAAGCATTAAGTGCTGTATTTAGGCATAAGCTAACTAAGCTACAGATTAGGGCTTTATAATTTGTAGCGGTCTAAATAAATTTCCTTTTTTTTTCAAATGTTGTTTCCAATTAATTTATTTAAAAATAAAATTCCATAGAAATGTGTCCAAGGTAGCGCGCAGGACGCTTGCCTGCTGACCGCATCACTCATCACATGCCGAATGTTCTACACGTCACATACGTCATAACGCCATACGTCCGAAGCCCTACCAGCGTAGAGGACTAGTGCCTGGGTCACATGTGAAAGATGATGTGACAATCCGGGACGGTTTGTAGAAAAGACAGCAGTGTAATGATTTCAGCTTACGAACTGATGCTAACAATTGGAGATCGGAGGGAATGATAATCATGATGATGATGGATGCTGCATTGACTGCTCTAAAACGAAAAGATATTTGGAGATCTCATTCTCAAAGTATAAAGTAAATTAATGGACCGCCTAAGTAAACCCCGATAGGGAGGCTGTTAGATCATCTGCCTGCAATAGCAAAAGTACTGGGTTATGAGAAGCGTCAAGGCGGATTCTTAGAAACTGACCTTGATACCCGGGTCGAGCAAGCTTACATTGGGTGACAAGTAATGTCTACGGAGGTGAAGCGACAATATATCAAGTGATCCTTGTCTTCTATAATAAAAGTCTATCTTACATCACAATCATCATCGTCATCAATCATGAAGTCATTTACAGCTTGTCGCTCTCATTACAGCACGCCGCGAGTCTCTTTTTCTCTACCAATTTCTCCAGCCCTATGTGCTTTCTTCAATATCTTGTGTCTACCTCGCGAAAGTTAGCTCAGTCTTTTTTTTTCCTCTTTTTTTTTCTTTCCGAGAACTGTATAACCTTTTCTGCAGGCCACAATGAAAATTTTTCCAGGGCGCCCTAACCTAAGTAAAAGTATGACTATTCCTATGTAAGAGTTAAAAACAAATAAATTCGTGTATCTTTGCCGCGACGCAAAGTTTGGGAATCACTGGGAATCCATCTACTGAAAACCCACCTATTTACAAGGTGAACTGTAACACGTGAAATCTATAAAAATTATCCCTATCTACTTAACATACGCAGATTTTCTATTGCAGATCAGCACGAGGATGAGCTCAGTGTATAAGTGACCTCTTGAATATGAAAGTACACGATTCGGGAAAACCGGCTAGACATCCAGTTTCTTTCAGATAGACCGTCATGATATCGACCTTCTGCAAAGGACCTGCTACACGATGACGACAATTTGAAGGTCGCTGCTCAGTAACTAATGCTTACTAATTTCTTCACTTGAAATGGAATAACTAGAAACATACGCACACACACACGCGCGCGCACACACACACACATGACCGCACACTATATGCTTTCATGTTGGGTTTTTTTCCTTAAAAATCTTAACCCTCATGTCCCATTAAAAAGAACTGGAAGGAAAATGTCATTACATACAGCTAGGCTACGACTGACTGACTGACCTTCTACCCCACCAGGACATCACATAAGCGATAAACACCCGATGACACAATGTGCCACCATGTGGATGAGGATCACAGTGGAGAGGTCCCAGAAACCGCGTTCAGCCATTAGGCCATATTTATAACCGGGCTATATTGTGGCCCCTGGCATGAGCCAGAGTAGGGCTTCAACTAACGAAAAATTGCATCCTAAAAAGGACGGCAGGATTAATGTGCAGTGAGACTAAATATTGATTTGATCCTTATACTACAAGCATAGCAATATGAAAATACATCACGATTAATGTATACGCGATCAATTCATAAGTACTAACCAATTCTTATAGATAGAAATGGCTCTGATGCGATATTGATTTCAGACAACTGAAGAGAACTTAAGGAAATATCTAATCTCTACTTAAATACAAATGTCATAGTGAAAGACAGTTTCTATTTCCCGTGGCAAAAACGCAGGGAAATCTGATATCGACATTTACATAAATGAAAGAGCCGTTACGAAAAACTTAATACAAATGTAACAATGTTCGAGGGGAAATGTGAAGACAATGTCTGTAGTAAACTGAATTTATAACAGAAAACTCATGATTCTGTCCAGGCAACGTGATCAAGTCACCAGTAACGCTACGTACAGCATGGGGTTTTATGCAAACTAGAGATCTATCTTGCGTGTGGTAAAGTCATTTTGAACTCCCACACATAGTGTGCGGTATTAAAACTAGACTCTGTTGACGAAGTAGCTATCGTTAACGTTTCGTAAAATAATAAAAAGAATTCCACAGCGGAAACATGCACAGCAAGAGTAGTAAAAGGGTCCCTCGACGACAACTGCTTCGGCCCGTTATCCTGCTTGACAATTTCAGAAGGTGGGCCGACCTGGTTCATGACTCTAGGCCCTGGTCATATCGGACAGTTATACGGCGAAACTGTGGCTTCGCAGCAGGTATTGCGGTTTGGTGTTATATGTTTAGTCGTGGCTGAGTGGTCCCGGGGTTTTGTGTCCGCCTCAAGTGCTGGTGGTTCCGGGTTCAAGCCCCGGTGAAGGCTGGGATTTTTTCTCCTTTGCCCTTTGGGTAGTAAAATCAGACCCCCGTGTTTATCTTGAGCAAGTAAAAAATCCATTGGTTTTGGAAACCGAAAAGAGTAGTCTAACAACGGTCTCCGGGCAAAATTGGGAGTAAAGAATCTACCCAAAGTATTTCAGGATCCTCGCCGGTGCAACGAAGAAGAAGAAGAAGGAGAAAAAGAAGAAAAAGAAGAAGAAGAAGAAAAAGAAGAAGAAGAAGAGGAAGAAGAAAAACAAGAAAAAGAAAAAAGAAGAAGAAGAAGGATGAGGTGAATTAGAATGAGGAGAAGAATAAGAAAAATAATAATAATAATAATAATAATAATAATAATAATAAGAAGAAGAAGAAGAAGAAGAAGAAGAAGAAGAAGAAGAAGAAAAAGAAGAAGATTAGGAGAATTAGGATGAGGAGAATAATAATAATAATAAGAAGAAGAAGAAGAAGCAGCAGCAACAGCGGCAGCAGAAGAAGAAGAAGCAGAAGAAGCAGACGAAAAAGAAGAAGAAGAAGAAGAAGAAAAGGAAGAAGACACTATATTGATTTTAGTTTATAATTGCAGCCTTGGACTAGGGCCCTAATAAGAAATAACACAATAGTTCAATGGCTACTGCTCTTGTCAAACCTAATTCCTGGCACCGGTAGAATTACTTTTTCCTCCTGACAAGTACGGCTTTCAGGCTGAATCAACCTCACAAGATGGATACCAGACACGTTCCAAATTATCTGGGGTATGTCTTGAAGCGAACATTTGTAAGGAAGACGACAGACGACGCCGCCCTAATATATTGCGGCCTAGAATAAGTGAAAATCCATTTCTTATCGCTGTTGGCGAAGTAGTTGAAGGACTGGATTTCGCTTTTCTTTTTCAAGCCTCGGCGATCTCTTCTTAAATTAAACTTTATTCAGAAATCGTAAGCGATCAGTGGTCTTACATTCAAAGCAACATAGGCATCATGAGATAGTTGTATGTTAGCTGCTAGGTTAGGATATCCGAATGTAAGATTAAACTGAAAGACACATATGACTGTACATGGCTGTAAGTAGGGTAATACTAATATATGTTAGAAGTAGTAATAATACTAATAGTAATAGCCGTAGTAGTTTTACACACACACACACACACACACAAAACTGGAAGTAAACAGTTAAGAAATCGTATTTTACCAAATTAACGCCATCTCGTTGATTTTTAAATAAAATATTAAATAAATAAATAAAGTGAAGAACTTTTTTCCCGCCTTAAGGAGTAAGGACACACAGAGCTAGACCTATACTGTTTTGTTAGACCAGCGCAATTCTTCCTCATCTTAATCCGATTCATCGCGATAGACACTTTTTTGAACTTTTCACACATATCCACAATGGTGCAACAATCTGTGAGGCATCTGGAACAAGGGTAGCTGAACAACGAAGACAGGCCAGAAATAACGGATAAACAGGACCTTTGTCTACAGCCAGTGCGCCCTGTCTTCATTGTCCTAGACTCTTGCGGGCAGATATTTGACTTATAATTCACGTCCAGACTCACAAACATGCAACTGCATGACAGATAAACTGACTGACTGACTTTCTACCCCACCAGGACATCACATAAGCGACAAACACCCGATGACACTAAGTGCCACCATGTGGATGAGGATCGCCATGGAGAGGTCCCAGAAATCCGGTTCAGGCATTGGCCAAATTTGATTCTAAAAACATCTATCGATGAGTGTTACTAAAAGCCCCGTTGCTTTGCAAACATCTATCTAAACATGAGTGTTGTGGTGAACATTACAAAAGCCACCGTTGCTTCCCACGACATTTTACTGGTAGATATTAAAGTACTGACGTCACTAAGTCCATGTCGTTTAAAATATCTCTCTCAATGCGATTCGAATTAAAGTTCTTCAGGCCGGCTGGCAAGCATCTAGACAGCAGTTATGACTTTTCCACGATATGCTAAGACAGAATGGAATGATGGATTTTGTGTAGAAAAATGTATGAAATATATACCGTATTTTTCCGTGTAAAGACGGTATTTGTCCTACATTTTTTAAGCTCAAAACTGAGGGTTGGCCTATACATAGGATGTGCCCGGCTTGCTAGCGTAGTTGGTTAAACCTGAGCGACAAACTCTTTGTGGTTCAGGTTCACGCCCATGGGTACACAAGATAGCCACATTTCTCCCAGATTTACGGTATCTATCGTGGGATCAAGGCCGAAGGGTTGCGATATCCATAGTACCGAAGCAAAAGGTTTAAAACTCATGGTTTCTGGAAATAAAATAAAAAAAAATCAAAACACATGTGATGTTGACGATTAAATATAAAAATAAATATATACTGCTATCCATAATATGTTTTCCCTGCCCCCACCCCCATCCCCTCACTACCACCTCACTACAAACCATAATCTGGTACTCCCCCTGCACCAACAGCCCCCACTCCGGACATTGTCCCTTCCACTCTGTTCCCTCAGCCGCCCCTGACACCCCATTCCCCAAGCGCACTCACTCAGACAACTCTGGCAGTCGCAGCCCCTGGATCACGTTCATATCCGCCGGCGCCAGTGCAGTAAATACAGTACACACCGTCGATAATGAGAGAAAACGTCAGCAAAAACAAACACACACAGAGAGAGAGAGAGAGAGAGAGAGAGAGAGAGAGAGAGAGAGAGAGAGAGAGAGAGAGCTAAAGGTGTAGCTACTGTGGATATACGGTACACTAAGCTGCAAGGAACTCCCACCATTATACAGCTTTCCTCAGTGTGCCACAATGTGAAATGAATGTCAAATAAATGTCAAAAATATCATTTCATATGATGGAATATAAAACAGAATACGATGTATATCTAAAAAAGTCTTTAAAATATTAAGTGGAAAAAAAAAAAAACTTAAAAAAAAGGATGATACAATATAGAAGCTGTTCTGTGTGATGTTTGAAATGTTTATTCTTAATTTCGGACAAAGTTAACAAAGAAAAAAAAAGGGGACGTCTCATGCAACGGGACGTCTTAAACACGAATTAATATTACGATCTGTTGTACATAAGCAAGACGTAAGGTGTCAATTATAAGCGAGGGGATTATAGTTTAAAACGTCAACTTAGTGATTAGTGATTACTGATTAAAATGGACTATCATCACAGCATTCCGGACAGATCCATAGGTGCTCCGAGCTTCTCCTCAAAAGCTCCACAAGTGTAAAACGACAGATGACTCTATGTGTGTCTGTGATGTGTGTGTGATATATATGTGTGTGTTTGCTATATACATGTGTGTGTGTGTGTGTGTGATATGTGTGTGTGATATGTGAGTGTAGGTGGTATGTGTGTGATGTCTGCGTGTCTGATATGTGAGTGTGTGTAATATGTTTGCGTGTGTGTGATATGTGTGGGCTTTGTGTGTCTGTGATGTGTGGGTGATCTGTGTGTGTGATATGTTTGCGTGTGTGTGTAATATGTGTGTGCTATGTGTTCCTGTGTGTGATATGGGTGTGTGTGTGATATATGTGTGCTATGTGTTCCAGTGTGTGATATGTTTGCGTGTGTGTGTGATATGTGTATGCTATGTGTTCCTGTGTGTGATATAGGTGTGATGTGTGTGTGTGTGATATGTGTTTGTGTGTGTCGAAAGAGTGATAAACCACACTACCTACACTCACCTAAGTGACTGCTTCTATACACCAGCGTTGCTTTTTAAACGTGCTAAATTAATTAGACACATTACACCGGCTTATCTGTTCACTGCACAACACTAAAGAACCCTTTTCCACGCCTTCAGGTATATTGGGCACATACAATTGTATAGACCAATCAGCATCTGGAGGGGGATGTGCTCAGCATCATGCAGATCAACTGTTCTTTCCAGGAATATACCTAGCACCCACTTAAGGCTGGGTCGACCTGGCAAGATAGAGACGATGACGCTATATCGGACACTTGCTGCGAAGAAACCAGCAGAGAATCACAAGGCAGGCACTAAAATGGGAAATAATATATTAAGACTGCAAGAATTCCCAAAGGAAATCCTAAAACGAACGTTGGGAACAGATGCAAAAGGTGCTGGATTGAATTCCGTCTATGGTAGTGAACTGATAGTGCAGGAAATAGTAGAAGGAAGGAATGGACTACAAGCCCTATTTGAGATATAATGTCACAACAGGACAAAGCAAATAAATGTAGACTGGGTTGATTTAGGTGCCGAAGACATTTTGAACTATTCCACCATGATGAGGACTCGAACTTAGATCTTTGGGCTGGTAGGTAAGCGTTTAGCAAGTACACTCTTCCGGTCAAGAACGACACAGTGTGTGTTGTAATTAGTACTCCATTGATGAAGACTTTATCCCTGTGTGGGTTTCGAGACCCTATTGTGGAGAAAGCAGGGATAGACCCACCGCCTCCCCAACAAGCATGTCGTAAGAATCGCTAACTGGGGGTTTCCTTCGAGGAGGAAGTGTCTCTGCCTGAGAGGCAAGGAACCCACAGTCTGCATACAAATAATTCAGATCTCTAAAACGGATGTGCACGCAATACTCAGGTTATGGAGCAATTTTAGTCCAGAGGTGGATAAACAACCGAAAGTTCCTCTGAAGTTACAGCCGGTGAACGTGAAGAAGAAGATAACTTTAATCGAAACGTTGGGTTGTGTTCGTGCGCATCTTTTCCATTCCCTCCTTTGAGCTTTATGTTTTTTTTTTTAATTTTGTTTCTAGCACAGTATGAAGGAAACGTCTGTTTTTGTATAAAATCTATTGAATAAAGTCCAAAATAAACAAACGTCATTTGCCTATGTGGTTAACAAGCCACAGTTTCTGATACCCCTGAGAGCCATGCTAAACACAATCATCAAATGGAAGATGAAGCCAAAGGTGGAGCTGCGGTATAAGGAACAACTCAAGAAACATGAAGACTAACTTACATAACGACTTAGAAAGCGCATATGGGGATTCTTTAAGTCGACCCCACCTGGGGCAGAGCCGAATCCATTAAATTAAAGATAGCGAAAAAGATAATGTTTGCATATGGACACCCAATCTGTCGACGACATACTGGGATTTGTTAAAGTTAACTTAATTAATCAAACATATGATGAGTTAATCTCTCTCTCTCTCTCTCTCTCTCTCTCTCTCTCTCTCTCTCTCTTTCTCTCTCTCTCTCTCTCTCTCTCTCTCTCTCTCTCTCTCTCTCTCTCTCTATTAGGCATGCTGATATGAAATCTACAAAAATAATAAAACACAAAGATTAGGTCACTTAATAACGAGATTTACTTTACAGAATGAGTTAATGAAGTTGGATTCGAAAAAAAAAAAAAAAAAAAGGACAGGCGCATATTTTTTATGATAGGCCCACATACATCGTCGTCACTAGATGAACGAAGCGATCATTATCAGCTTCACCATTTGTATGTCCCAGAAAACTCCTCGCGCCATTTTAAATTCTCATACAATCTCGAAATGTGTATCCTTCTTCTTTTCTTCTAAAGACTCTACCCCGCCCCACCCTATCCCTTTTTTTCCCGGCGACTAAAAAAAGTGGAACATTTGACCACCATGATATAAGGCAAGAGTGCTAGCGATTCATCTACGTAATCTATATACGATGCTTATATTGATATTGGTATGGTGCCTAGTAAGTTTTCGTTCACATGAAACATACATTTGTATTTAAGTTATATGCTCTACGCGGCTAAATTCGTTTTAAAAACACATTTTGACGCGTATCCTTGACTGCTTAGAGACCGCTGGAGTTATGCTTGTAATGGAGATGGGGATTTTTGGGGTCTACATTTGAAAACTTATTGGACACCCTGTAACACACTGTTACACCGTGTAATTCAGGGCTGTCCCAACTAAGTTCACTCAGCGGCCAAAATTGTGAAAATTGGGAACTTCACGGCCCAGAAACCTAAGCTACAGAGCACAAAGATATAATGCGACTAGCAATGATCGGCGTCTCACAGTTAAATAGCCCTGCACTGTAGTTGCATATCCTTTGCTGGACGACGAGGATCATCCCTCAACCTTTGTTGGCTGATCGTGGTTTCGCTTGATGAGTTTTAATTATCTGTAGTCTGAGGTCTTGGGAGAAACAAATCGGCACATATTTGATTCTAAACTACGAAGACAGCAAGTCAAATTGCTTGCCCACTTAAATAGAATGCCCTATGACGCCACACTAAATAAGGAATACAGTAAAACATGAGAAGAAGGCAAAGCACTAGGTAGACCAAGAACAAGGGGATAAGATAATATCAGAAAGCATGATATGACTGTAGACTATGCGGACAAAAGAAGGGCAGCAGGACCTCATATATTCCTCGAAACCCGAAACGGTAACAAAAGAAGAGGAGAAGAAGAGGAGGAAAAGAAGGAAGCAGAAGCAGTTTGTTAGTGCGTACTAAACGGTCAATACTCAAACCATTATGCAGATCAATGTAAAGAATTCTCCCCCCTGTCCCCCGCGCCCCAATCCTTCCCACACCCCCCCCCCCTTTCCCTCCCTCCCCCGCCTTACAGCTGAATTAAACACAAAGTTAAATTCGAAATTATGAAGGTGAGTTCAGAACCCCTAAGCCACAGACGTAAGATAACGATTACTTTTACACATTTGTTTACCGCAGCACACTGCAACACGTAAACACTTTTCCTAAGAAACCCCCCACTTGAAAACACTATGTTATTGTTGTTCACTGTAAATATTGCGATGGCTTAGTTCCATAATCCAGAGGAAACATAAACAAACACCAGGATAAATCCAGGCGAATAGCCACAGCGTCTGCAGCTCGATGACTCCGGGCCAGTCCCTGTGTAAATGGATTAAGCCCCAGTGGCGAAGCTAACAGCAGCGAGCCCGGTCGAGCCTAAACTCGCTCACTCATGACTCACACGGCCTCCCATACAAAAGGAGAAACGTAGCCCATATATTGAGCATTGATAAAGTGGTCCATAAATTCAACTTAGTGAGGGAGGCGAAAAATTACCGCTGCTGGTTTCTTTTAACTCGCGCTTTCACTGTTCCATCACTGTACTACAACACTTTATTCACTGTTCCATCACTGTACTACAACACTTTATTCACTGTTCCATCACTGTACTACAACACTTTATTCACTGTTCCATCACTGTACTACAACACTTTATTCACCGTTCCATCACTGTACTACAACACTTTATTCACTGTTCCATCACTGTACTACAACACTTTATTCACTGTTCCATCACTGTACTACAACACTTTATTCACCGTTCCATCACTGTACTACAACACTTTATTCACTGTTCCATCACTGTACTACAACACTTTATTCACTGTTCCATCACTGTACTACAACACTTTATTCACTGTTCCATCACTGTACTACAACACTTTATTCACCGTTCCATCACTGTACAACAACACTTTATTCACCGTTCCATCACTGTACTACAACACTTTATTCACTGTTCCATCACTGTACTACAACACTTTATTCACTGTTCCATCACTGTACTACAACACTTTATTCACTGTTCCATCACTGTACTACAACACTTTATTCACTGTTCCATCACTGTACTACAACACTTTATTCACTGTTCCATCACTGTACTACAACATTTTATTCACTGTTCCATCACTGTACTACAACACTTT
Organism: Candidula unifasciata; assembly: GCA_905116865.2. Taxonomy (NCBI): domain Eukaryota; kingdom Metazoa; phylum Mollusca; class Gastropoda; order Stylommatophora; family Geomitridae; genus Candidula; species Candidula unifasciata. Next base: position 163,363 of record CAJHNH020005179.1, read on the forward strand.
ATTCACCGTTCCATCACTGTACTACAACACTTTATTCACTGTTCTACAATTCGTTGTTTATATTTATATCTTGTTGTATTAATCCCATCTTTTTTTTTTTAGACTACTCCTTTCTCTCTAGCATTAAAAAAAAAAGGCAATCTAAACGCCAGTAAGCCAGCTTCAAAATATCACAATTAAGAACGCCAGTATAAACGTTACGCCTCGAAAGCCTTCATCAGCATATGACACAAACGAAGAACGACACACTAACAAACAAATAGAATTGCAGCTCATCGTCGACTAATCCCCGTCATACAAGTAACAATATTATAAAACACGGCGTCCGCAAATAATGACCAGAAAACATCAAAAATGTCAACGGTTTAACAGACTTGTCAACCAGTCATCCTTATGGGAGTGAAAGCGTTTTGAATTCCGCGATATTTAAGAGTAGATGATCGACGTGTTTCATTGCGATATATTTTATAAGATATGGTGCATAATTTTGTTTTGCTGGAAGGCGCCTGGTGGCCCGAGAGGAATATCGCACAAAGCACGGGACTCCTTGTCATCAGTGATGATGATCATCATCATCCTACATGGATTTATAAAACACCTTCATAATGGAACCGACCGACAGAGACCGAGGTCAACCAGACTACCCCTAGATCAGCGGTTCACAAACTTGTTTCATCTCGGCACCCTTGTCAGGCCAGACAAAAAAATAATTGGCAAACCTACTCCTAATGTGGTTTGACTGCTTAGGAAAAGAAGAAAAACAGTGAACATTTAACGTTCAGTTGTCTTTAATGCGATGAATGAAACTGTTCGGTTGAATTCATTATTATTTCGTTCAAATTTATGGGAAATTTCGTTAATTTTACACTCAAATCACTTGACTCAAAAAGTTTGCCCCGGTATTTTTTTTTTTTTTTTTTTATGTAAGCGTACGTTGAGCATGCACCGCAGCCTTTGCCAATAGCATTGTCTTGTGAATATACCTGCACCTAGAACTCTTCTTAGTTTCCTTCACGATATTTATGTTTTAAACTGCCGTCTTTGCTGATCTCAAACAGCTTTTGAAACATTATTGATTATTGCCGCGATACCCCTGACATACACTCGCGGCACCCCTGGTTCCCGCGACACCCAGTTTGAGAACTGCTGCTCTTGACAGCCAGATAAATTGCTTTACTTTGCCATGGTGAACCGTTAGAATACTGTCGCCCCAACCTGGCATTTCCAGATCTTTACTTTTAAAATATGCTTATTTCTGTAATTATGTATGATAATAAAACTTTTCTCTTGCTCGGGAATACTCTAATTGACTGTTAAAACGATAAAGTAATCTTTCAAGTTATTTTTGTTGCTTTAAGTACAAAAATAAATTGGAATGTTGACATATGGCCACTGCTAAAAGGAGAATGCGACATATCAGCAAACAAACCGTCTGAAATAATTAGCCATGTAATATAAACGCGTTTCTATAAATAACATAAGACAAACCAAAATGGATACAGTTGCTCTCTTACATAAGTATACCATGGTTTCCCTTAGCACACATGCAAGTAAGTCACGAAGAACGAAACAGCAGTAATAAGAGGGCGTTCAAATTAATGAGACGCTCTTTATTACCGTTGGCAAAGACTGCTAATTTTCCAGATGCTTTACCCAAAGCTATGCGGAAAGTAATCTCTCTAAAGTGGGCATTTTTTTGGGGGTAATTTGATTATCTGTATTTTCGGAAGTGTGCCAACAGATCTAGTTCTTGATTAGTTTATACTTTTACGAATGACAACTGATGCTTTTGTTTGTTTCCATCGATGAGACTGTCTTGCATGTCTTTAAACAATAACAGATAATAAACAAACCGATAATATATAAGTAAAGTAAGTAAAGGACTGTCACAAATCGCTCCTGTCACGTACCTGATTTTAGGATTTCTCCTTAAGAACCAACAGCACTCTGAAATAATTATGTTGAGTCGTTGGCTCGTATTGGTCTAAGGGATATCCCGTGGCCAATATACGCTCAACTTATTTTAGGAGTAGGGCAACTCAAGCTTTGGCACTACAAAATATTTAATATTCCAAGGCACACTTGGCTGGACACCCCCACTACTATAAAAAGGTAGCCCCCAGGTTATGATAGTATACTATCATAGCCATGTTAATACAGATTACACTTATTATCTACACAAACATAAAAGCTGGACAGCTAGAATGGTGAAACAGGGACACCCAAGTCAGCCATGAAAATTTTGCATGTAATAAGTACAATATAAATACAAAAATAAATGAATTGATAATCAAGAGTAATCAGTTAATGGAGTTCATGAATTATTGACACAACCCAGATATTAAAGCAGCCAGATGTTCTTTGAATATACATGAGTTCATCATTGGAATCACAACGAGCTGTGGGAAGAGAGCCTGATTGTAATTAATAGATAACTTATCCCAGTTCGTAGGTCTCTGCTCTCCTCAGTCCATGGTGATTTGACTGTGGATGACTCAATAGGTAGCTATGCCTCGATTTGATCTGGTACAGGCTGACTGTCTCACAGGTGATGACACAGGGACTGCATAAGAGCCCAACAAAGCACTTGAAGACTGTGGTGCCCGCTAACTGTCTCACTTGTTGGGACACAAGAACTGCATAAGAGCCCTACAAAGAACTTAGAATTAGTAATCAACTTTAATCACACACCAGCTCACCCCATCTCTGCTACCCTTCTCATTCCTCAGAGTGTAACTCTCAAGAACAGGAGACAATGTCTCCTTTCATTTATCTGTCTGTAAATTAGTACACCAGATAGAAGACAAGGTATATAGTTGAGATAGGTAGACACTATCACACATAGATAATCCTCTCTCCACCCTCACATCTGCACTCGCAGACATACAATGTATACAGTTAGTACCTATATATATTTCACGTCTCCACAGGCTGTCCACTACAAACCCACTGAATCTGTGTCAAACACACTTTTGACTCAGAGCTTCTAGCCCTGACGTCCCAGCAGTTAACTTAAAAGATTACTCAGTTTCCATATTTCTGCTAGGAGACACAAAACTTCGTTTGTCTGGTCAGAGAATAATTACTTGTAGGGTTTAATATCTTTACAAATGGTGTGGGTTATGTATAGCACAAACTATTTAGTCTGCACAGGGAAAGGTTTAATGTTCGGAGTCTGATCTCTGGACATCAAGAACGGTCGAACTCTGTGCGATCACACAGCTGAATCTTCCCTCTCTGCAGCAGTGGTTAAATTTAGAAAGACATATATTATGGTACTCGTAAACTATAATCAACTTACCCTAGCTTAGGAATTCTTCCTAAATAGAACTGGTACTTTGAATGCGCCAATTTCTACATAGACTGTATACACGTCTTGACGCTTTGGAGATCAGGCTGAAGAATGCCGCTCAAAACTACACTTGGCGCCTCTAGGAAAGAAGTACCTGGATTCATACCCAAGAAGTAAACCGGCTTACAGGAATTTCTGAATTAAACACCAGAAATTCTCTGCTCTCAGTTGTAAGTTTGAAAATGAAGATATCTCAAAGCAACTAGAGGGTCTAGAAAGGAATATTTCACCAGATAAAGGTATATATCAATATAAGGGACTATATACCCCACCGGACGGGTTTAAGTTTGAAATGTGACTGCTCGCTTAGGGAGTCAGCATCACGACTCGTCCATTGCGTAGGGTTGGCTGTTCACTCCACGACAAGGACCTTTTTCCACGCTCTCATCCTATACGCGATGCGCCTATATTCTTGAAAAGGATTTCTTTTTTTTTTTATATTTATAAAGACCGATAAGTTGTTTTAAATAAAGTTAAAGACTAGAAGAAAATTATAAAAGAAAAGCAAAAAATAACCATCTCGAGCTATTATTGCTTTAATCATATGTAAATATTCACAGGAGTGATTACATAATTATTACTGACAATCTTTGTTTTTAAATTATTTTGGCATCTCTTTCTGAAGCTGAGAGATGTAAGCGTCTGGTTCAATGATAATGACTACCAGGAGTTTCCAACACTGTCTTACTCTTGTTATGGTAGTGCACTCTCTCAGACTACTATTATTTCATCTCTTGATGTTGTCATCCCACTTGCCTTGTTGTAAACCATTAGTGCTCTTTCCTTCGACTTTTCCTTCAAGTATAATTTTTAAAAGGATGTTTATCTTTCAATATGACCGAAGTACTTTCATTGTCTTTTTCTTGTTTGTGTCCGTTACTCTTGTTTAATTCGCTGTTCTCCAGATTGACTCCACCCACCCACCCCCCCTCCCCCCCCTTTTTTTTCCGTCCACGAAATACGACCTATTCTTTTGTAAATTCACATTTTATTTAGACTCAGACTTTTAGATTTTTTAGTTACCTATTTATTCTACAAGTTTCTGCACCGTACAGCAAGCAGTCTTGAGTTCACATAACATTTGAGGATTCTCACTTTGTGTGTTGTTTATCTCTTAAGCCGTCAATAATTTGTGGCGACAGTTTTAGCCAGTCCAATTCCCTTGTTGATTTATGTTTTCACTTCTGCTATAATCTATTGTTACGTATCCAGGATAACAGAAACTTTTTATTTGTTTTAATATATCTCCCTTTACTGTGATGTTCAAATGATGCCATTTTTGTTTTATGGATTTTCATGTATCAATGAATTATCTAAAGTCAATGACAGCAGCAAATGGAAACATCAACTATATGATGCAATATAATCGTAAAAAATATAGCACTAGGGTTGCCAAAACAAACATAGGGTGGGGGGGGGGGGGGGGGGGACTCAGCGCTCTTACAATATTTCTATGTTGCTATAGCTATATTCTATGTAGCATATGGCCTCCCATATATTATAAATTGGACAGTTATCTGCTCAGTCAGTTACTCAGATAAGTAAGCTGTAATGGATTTGCAACATTCTCTTTCCATCGCTATAGTCGTGCGCTTTCTTAGACTGTTCTTTGTCTATGACTTTATGTTTAAGCGGAAATATCTAATATATGCGAGCCAAACATTTTAACAGCCTAGATCTAATATTAGCTTATTTGTGTGTGTCTTCTTCTGCTCCACTTATTCTTTCATCGCTTTGGATGTCAAGGGGTGGAGATAAAGGTTCTTGTTCTTACAATCTTCAAGCCGCCTCGATCATACACATTGTACTGTTGTAGAGTTTCTCTGATGATATCTTTACATCCTGTTCTTTCTCTACCTCCCTTAGTACGTCCCTCTCCCCTTTTGGTGTATGTTTTTTTTTTTCTCCCTGCTACGACGCACAAGGAATCCTCCTAATTTTGCAGACTATCTGTCTTCGTATGTAATTTGGCAATTGTTCTGTGTCAACCTTCTCTTTTATAACTTTATTCCTAATTTTTCATCTTCTGGTAACTCCTGCAACCTCCCTCAGACATTTCAAATGCATGTTACTCAATTTCATTTCTAGTATGTTGCGAATGACCATGTCTGGCAGGTTTGTGTGTGTGGGTGGTTATGTGGTGTGTTTAATAATGATCTGGTTGCATTTCGTTTTTCAGCTCACGAGATATGAAGTTCCTTTATCAGTCTCATTTGCCACTCGTGTTTCTAAGTATAGACAGGCACTAGCGCTGTAAAACACTGTTCGTGGAGATGGTAATATAGTACTGCATAAAAATATGTCATTAAGCAACATAAGCGAACTTTTTTTTCCAGAAAAGACCTTGACTTCCAGGTCGACCCAGCCTTGAGTGGGTACCGGGTGCAGTCCTGGGAGGTAAAGACGGATGGCGTGATGCTGACCACATCACCTACCAAATGACGATTGGTCTATAAAAATATAGGTCTAGCCCTATATTCCCAATAGGCTTAAAGACGGGAAAAATGGACGTTTAAGCAATATCCCTAACAAATACAAACTTTTTCACAGGTCCCATATAGTTTACAAGACAGTGAACTGAGTATTAGAATTGTTAAGCCCACGCTCCTTCAGAGGATTCATAAGCAACCAGCAAAAATAATAAAGCAAAAAATAAAATAGCGAACCAGCTAGTCAACCAGATAACCATTAGAAGAGCAATCCAGCTAGCCGCCAATATTTGATTTTTTTTTTGAAAAAGACGAACCAAGCAATCAAATATTTCTGTCCCTAGGTTGAGAAATAAATTTTACGTTGTCATAATACTGCTTATAATACCCTATGACTAGCACTCGTGAACATGGATTTTTTTTTTTTTTTAACTAGCAGAGTATTACTGTGAATCGTGCATTTTGAATAAAAAGGTAGCAAGAGGACAATTAAAAAAAAAATTCTTCTACAATTATTTGTCCGAGTGACATAAATGTACTGTGCCTGTTTACACCATAGCTGTGATATTTGCGACTTCGGAATTTTTCACGCATTTGTTATCCGGGTTAGCCTTGCTAGTTAGTTTCGTGGGACATTTGTATGTGCTTTAAAAATATTTTACCCCATACAGGGGAAATCGACAGGTTACGGGACATTCTTATATTCCAGGGGGTGGTAGATAGGCTGCATGCAGTCGTGGGATCTAGGCTGCATGCATTCATAGGACCTAGGCTGAACTCTCTCGCGGGGCTTAGGTGGGTTGGGGTTAGGGTCAGTTCTAGATGTTTTGGGGTCATTAAAAGCATAAGAAAGATTGAAAACCTAATCTTTGCACCCTCTAAAATGTTGGACTGTCCTGTGACGTAATGTGGTATAGGATATTAACAAAAATCATATTTGTAGCCTTATACGTGTTTTGACTTAGAAATCCCTGGATTCACAGGTGTTGTCCCAAGAGGACCTGTTCAAAGCTTCGGCGTGCAGCTTGGTGGACCCTAGAAGGAAATCAGGGGCAGAGCACGGGCATTTCCTACAATACAAGGAGACTTCCTTAAATGCAGATAAGATACACAAGGCTCTGGTGCAGGGCTCACCAAGGGAATTGTCATATCTTTCACACAACTGTCCAACATCACATCCATGTACTGAGCCTTTGAACCTTTAATGATTCACACGAAGCATTCTACAGGCCTGTGACTCAGATTCCCAGCGCAAATGGGCATCTCACAACCTTAGCATGTTTTATTTCTCTGTTCGACAATAGCACTTTTACGTGGATGCCATAAGGCATTATGGGACGCACGCATTAGGTATGGCTTTCCTAAATGGTCCTTACACAGCGTAACCTAGTGTTCTCTTGCATTCTACTTGCATGCTTGCTTGTTGTACCCAACCAGGACATCACACAAGCGATTAACACCCGGTGACACAAAGTGCCACTATGCGGATAGGATCAACAGTGGAGAGGTCCCAGAAACCCCTTTCAGCCATTATGGCCCCAATTCTAGACCGGCTATATTCAGGACCCCCGGCAAAAGGTAGGTTGGCGCTTCAAAAAAAAAAAAAAAAAAAAAAATTGCATCCCACAAGAATAGTAGTAGTAGTAGTAGTAGTAGTAGTAGTAGTAGTAGTAGTAGTAGTAGTAGTAGTAGTAGTAGTAGTAGTAGTAGTAGTAGTAGTAGTAGTAGTACATTTTACTCCACTAGGACATCACACAAGCGATAAACACCGGATGACACCAAGTGCCACCATGTGGATGAGGATCACCAGTGGAGAGGTCCTAGAAATCGCGTTCAGCCATTAGGTCATATTTATTGATGGGCTATATTGCGGCCCCTGGCAAGAGCCAGTGTGCGGCTTCAGAATAACGAAAAATTGCATCATCCCACAAGGAAATATCCCACAAGGGGACGTCGTTTTTTTTTTTTTTTTTTGGTATTCAAAGGCCATAAGTTGTTAACCCTTAGGCTCGGTATTATGGATATCGCAACCTTTCGGCCTTGATTCCATTGTAAATACCGTAAATCTGGGAGAAAATGTGGCTTTTCTGCCTACCCCAGGGAGTAAACCCGGACCACAAGGAGTTCGTCACTCGCTCACCGCGTAATCCGGTTTAGCCAACTACGCTGGAGAGCTGGGCAAGGGGACGACTTAGATATAATTTGAATTGCATTGTATGTGCTAGTTGTATTAGCTAATATTTATTTATGCCAAGTTTAACGTTATTAAATGTTTTGTGTAAGTGTGTACATGAGAGCGAGAGAGAGAGAGAGAGAGAGAGAGAGAGAGAGTGTGTGTGTGTGTGTGTGTGTGTGTGTGCCATAGTGTTTAACTTGCAACAGTTTCTTTATATATTGAAACATCCTGCAACTGCAGATGTCACTCTAAGTAATACATGGTAGGTAAGACATCAAAGTATTATGTTTCTTTTATTTATAGAGTTGTGTCCCTTGTACGATAAACCCATAATATGTAGGTATGTGGGGTGTTTTGTTTTGATTGTTTGTTACAGTGTGTAAGTCACAGCAGGTAGGTGCTTGGTGAAACAAAAATCGTCACGTTCAATCAGCAACCCCGAAGGAAGTGCTTTAGGTTATCATTATGACTAGATTATGTGCGCTACACCAAATGGCCTAGCATTGCACGCCACCAAGAGCTCTGAAGAGCACTCCTGCAGTGTTGATGCGATCACAGGAAAAGACCAAAATATTGTCTAGACCTGCGAGCCAATAGGCGACCCTGTTACCCAGGAACTGAATTATGAGTCTACATTATTTATGGATTCATTCATTCATTCATTCATTCAGTAGCATGTCCCTCGCGGAACCTCGCTGCCATAACAACCCTCCGGAAAACCTTCCTATCCTGAGCAAGATGTCCTGCGTCTGATACACCCATCTGGAGATCATCTGCTACATCCTGCACCCATCTTCTCTTTGGCCTTCCTCTTCCTCTCTTCCCAGGCATATACCCCTCCATTATTGTTCTCTCTAGACTTCCATGACGTTTCAAGTGACCAAAATATTTCAATTTTCTACTAGCCAACCCTCTTCAATATTCAGCTCTTGAAGTATGGATGCATTTGTTCTTTTCTTTACCCAAGATATTCTTAGAACCTGTCTGTAACATTTATAATTTATGGATTAGACAGCATATATTAAAAAACCAATTAATTTTGACGTTGTATATTTAGTTGGTTGTGCTGCCAGTTTTCATGTTACAGAGTTAGGATTAAAATAATGTTAAGATTTTATGAGCAGTTAATTTCAATAGTAACTTGGAAACAATCTCTTTGCGGAACCTACTGTAGAAATGCATGTGAGAACACCGTAACCTGTGGACAACTGCTTGTGTGTGTAGGCCGAGTGTGAAAAAAAAAGGGGGGGGGGGCGAGGCTAAGTACCTCTTCCTTCTTTAGAATTTTGTTGTTGCTAGTTGCGTATCCTTTATAGAACATTGCAGAACAAATCCCAGCAATTTTTGGCTGTTGTGGTTTTTCGAGACAAATTCACATCCAGTAATTTGCACTTGCTTTCTGTCGGTTTCACGATACCACTGTTGAAACCAACGTAATGCGCAAGGCCTGCAGCTGGGGTCAAACCCAGCACAACGGCATTCCGAAGCTGTTCGCAACGCCTAAGGCACAGACCTTGACTAGAACATTTGTCTTCTTCTTCTGCCTTTCTATCCCCCAATGGAGCATAGGCCCTCAACCAACTCACGCCAAGTCGTTCTATCCTACGCCACTGCATGGAGCTCTCCCCATGTCCTCCCAATCTTTCTAACCTCGTTCTCCAGCTCTCTTCTCCAAGTGTTTTTTGGTCTTCCTTTATTCCTATGCCCCTGTGGGTTCCAATGCAAAGACATTCTAGTAATGATGTTCTCCTGTTTTCTCAGTGTGTGCCCTATCTAACGCCAGCGTCTTTTCCTCACTTCCTGATCCACTGGAGCCTGTTTAGTTCTCTCCCAAAGTTCTACATTAGTTATTCTATCATACCATTTTATTTCCTCTATTCTGCGCAGGTTAATGAATGTCTGTAATTTATTAGTAATTGCCTTGGTTGTTCTCCATGTTTCCGCCCCATACAATAGTACTGATTTGACATTAGAATTAAAAATGTTTAGTTTTGTATTTCTTTTTTTTTTCTTTTGACCTCCACAAATTCCCTAATGCTATGAAAGCCCCTCTTGCTTTTTGTATTCTTATTTTAATATCTCTATCAGTTCCTCCATCTGTATCTACATTACTGCCTAAATAGGTGTACGACTCCACGTCTTGGAGTGGGGTGCCATTAAGAGAAACCACATTACTATTTGCCTGATTTATTCTCATTATCGTTGTCTTTTCTTTATGGATTTTCAGACCAAGCTGCTGTGATCTCGCATTAAGTATATTTAATTTATCTTGCATCTGATTCCGTGAATGGGACAGAAGAGCAATATCATCAGCGAAGTCCAGATCATCAAGCTGTTTTGTAGGGGTCCACTGAATTCAATTCTTGGTGTTAGCAGTTAGTATTTTCATAGTCCAGTCTATAGCCAGTAAAAATAAGAGAGGAGACAAAAGACCTGTCGCACACCTGTTTTTATTTCAAATGCATCTGTTAGCTTTTCCTCATAAAGAACTCGACATTTCATGTCTTTATATGTTGCGTTGACTAAGTTGATAATTTTCTGTGGGATTCCATAGTGCCCCATCAATTTCCAGAGAGATTCCCTATCTATGCTGTCAAATGCTTTTTCATAGTCTATAAATCCAATGTAAAGTGGTGAGTTCAGTTCAATGCTTTGCTCTATTATAATACTGAGCGACTGAGCTTTATCGTTCGTTCGGCGTACGATGTATTACCGTCCGGTGTTAACATGGTTAAATGGTCTGCGACTAACGATCCGACTTGCCCGTTGTGTAAAGCGAAGCAGACGCTAGAACACGTCCTGTCCGCGTGCAGGAAAGCCTTAGGTCAAGGCCGATATACCTGGCGACACAACAAGGTGCTAACAGAGTTAGCCCGTTGTTGACCAGGCTAGAATGAGGGCTAACGCCAGAGCCAGTTCTACCATCGTCCCCATTCGTTTCCTCAAGGCTGGGCAGATTCAAAAAGGTAAGGTCAACCGAAACGCATTCGCTACTTCTGTGCTAGACTCTGCGAGGGACTGGTTACTGGCGGTTGATCTGCCAGGCCATGAACGGTACCCCGAGTTAATCCGGAAGACCGGTCTGCGACCTGACATAGTTCTCCACTCTGCGGAGAAACGACAGCTCATCCTGATTGAGTTGACCGTCCCGTATGAGTCGCGTATGGACGAGAGTCACACATATAAGCTCGAGAAATATTGTGACTTAGCAGCCGGTCTGAGGAGAGACGAGGCGTACACGGTACGTGTCTTTGCCGTCGAAGTGGGAGCGCGAGGTCTCGTCTCCACTTCATTGTAAAATGTGGTTAAAGAACTAGGATTGCGCGGTAAAGAACGGAAACGAACACTTAAAAAACTGGGCGAGGCAGCCGAAAGGGCCTCGAGCTGGCTTTGGACGCAACGCAACAACGTAGGGGACGGGCCTCGGTGAGCTGGTCCGCGTTTCTAGTGGAAAAGGGTTTCTCACCCTTTGAAAGTCCATCGTGTCCGAATTGTCTGTCAGTGTTCCTCTGCCACCTGCTAACAAAAGTCCAACATGTGTCTGGTAAACCAAACGTAAGCTTGTCGCTCGGTCGTCCAGGCATGCTGACTGTTCTATTTAGGCTGCCGCAACGACTTCTTATCTCACAGTACTTTCTGCGAAACCACCAATTCGTCTTGTCCCTTTCCGAAAGAAAAACACCATCCGGTAATCTCGTGCAGCAGGGTACCAGCCCTGAGCTTCGTGAACTCAGATGGGCCCACCTCCGAAAGTGTCTAGGAATCGTAGGCCGAAACACTTGTCGACGAGGATAATCTCTACTGATGACTGGTAGATCCCTGCTGTACTTGCTCCCTGTGAGTTTATTCCTATAATACGTAATGTGGCCATCTGATCAGTACAGGATCTGTTTGACCGAAAACCTGCCTGCTCATCTCTTAGCATTTTATAAATAGCATTTTTTAATCTTTCCAAAATAATTCTACTTAATATTTTTCCAGGAACTGACAGCAACATAATTTCTCTATAGTTTTCACACTCCTGTAGATCACATTTTTTTTGGGCAGTTTCACAAGATATCCTTCTCTCCAGTCTGCTGGTATTTCTTCGGTCTCCCAGACTTTACTGAATAATCTATGTAGCAATTCTGTTGATGTGTTTATGTTGGTCCTGATGGCTTCAGCTGGGATACCATCTGGGCCTGTCGCCTTTCCTTCCTTGAGAAGATTTAGAGCTTTTCTAATTTCCTCTTTGGATGGTATCTCACAGTTGATATCCAGTTCCATTTCTAAAGGCTGGATATCTGGGGGAACCTCTGGGCCTGGTCTATTTAGAAGCATTTCAAAATATTCGACCCATCTGTCCATTTGGTCTTTAGTGTTAGTAAGTACCTTTCCTTGACTATTTTTGATTGCTCCAGTTGGGACTGACTACTAATATTTTACTACTGAATTTTTTCTTGTGTTACTGTGCTAGATCTTAGATATTTCCTTCATCTGCCCTTATTGCCTCCTAACTTCCTGCTGGCTTCTGTGTATTTCTCCTGCTAGCTTAGTGCTAGTTTTGCTATTGTAGATGCCTTTTTACTTTCACTTCATCAGTTTGTTTCTGGTGTTATCCATGCCTCCTGCCAAAAATTTCTACTTGATTGGCTTCTGTGTATTTCTCAGCTGAGCTCTTACTGTCTGCTACTTATTTAGCAGCCTACTCTATGTTTTGCTACTTTGTTTAACAAAAGTGTACATAGGTTACACATTCTAAAGAAAAATCAGCCTTTTTTACTTTTCCTATCTTCCAAGCCGCAAAAAGAGTTGTCAAGGAACGGCTCTTAATAAGAAGTGAAACTCGGCTTAGTCAGATACCGAACACACGACCTTCCTATTCGTAGGCTCGTTTCTAGCCGTTAAACAAATGGTGAAAATGTGGGGGTGACTGCAGTCAAGCTAATACAAGGAATTCCAGAGAAATTTGACTAAAACTCAACTAAAAAGGCGTGACGTGAGCAACGTTTAAGAAATGTGGTGTGGAATAAATGAAATAAAATAAAACAAACGATAGCTAAAAAATATAGTCACAAAAAATAATAAACAGTAGTATTGTTAATATATAATATAATACTGAGAATAAAAGAAATACAAAAAATTTATGATATTTAAATGATACTGACTGATAAGAAATAGAATAAAGTAATAATATCAAAAAAAATGGAAGGAAAAAAAATTAACATTTAAAATGTCATAAGAGTAGAACTGTTTAGATGATGGTATGTTGGATATTGATACCACCTGGACTAAGAACGCCTAGGCTATGGATAAGGCGATTTTCTAAAGCGAGATGCATAGTATGATCACCAGAGCAAGATTTTAATGCTGTGACAGATATATCATCTTTACCTCTGTGGTCAGAGCTATTAAAATGGAGAGGGATTGGTTTAAGTGTCTTTTGTCAATATCGGAGAGGTGTTCCCGGAAACGATCAGCTAGCTTCCTGCCAGTTTCCCTAATGTATGCCTTGCTGCATCGTTTGCAGATAATTGCATAAATTACGTTGCGGGATTCGCAAGTAAAAGGTTACCTAATTTGGAAAGAACCATTAGGGAAACTGACCGAAGAAGTCTGGACAACGAATGGACATGTCTTGCACGTGCTGCGGGAGCATTCAGTAGTCCTAACAGGAAGTGCTGTGTGGATCGGTGGGAGTCGGCTTCGGACAAGAATGTCTTTAAGGTTGCGGTCTCGTCTATAAACTAATTTAGGTTTCTCACTAAAGATAAGCTTGGTGTCCGGATCAGAGCGGAGGATGTCCAAATGATGAAAGAAAACTTTGGAAGCCACCACATTGTAAGGGTGAAAAGTTAAAATCAATTTGGTTCCATCACTGGTGGAATTAAGTTTGGTATGGAAAGCATCTCTCCTGGTTATTGCTAAAACTTTGTTCTGCTTCCCCATTTCGTTGAGTAAATGTTTAGTCAAATTTCTCTGGAATTCCTAGCCGTTACACCACGGCGACCCCCTACTTATTTATTAGTAATAAAATTTTCTGTTATCATGACTTTAACAAGGAGTATGTGCCTTGGAGACCACACGTAATTAAAATAATGTGTTAGAGGACTCCTGACCCTTTTCCCCTTACCAACGTAGCCCTGAGAATCCCCCAACTCTCATAAGTCTCTCGTATCGGAGCTCCTAAATGTATGGCATTCTCAGAGTTGAAACTCGTCTTTAAGTAGACTCGCAGACAATACAACCATCCCAAAGCCACACACTCCGAAAAAATCACCACACCTATTAACTATCCCGCCTGTCTAATCACCGCGCCCAACTAACCATCCCACCTGATTAACCACTCCACCCAACTAACAATCCCAGCTGACTAACCACCCAATCCAACAAACAATCCCACCTGACTAACCATGACTCCAAACTAACCATCCTACCTGAATAACCACCCAACCCAAACACCCCCCCCCCCCCCCCCCCCCCCCCCCCCCCCCACCCCCCCCCCCCCCCCCTAAACAACGGTTATAACTTTATAATGATATCATAGTAATATACAATTTTTAATGAACTGGCTTGACTATTATAAACATTATTTAAAAAAAATAAAAACATAAGGAAACAGGCAAAATAGATCTGAAACAGACGGATACAGCTAAAATTTCTGCATCAGCTCTTACTGATACTTTGTGACGGATGGAAAGCCCTGTTCCCCTGTGGGTTCAGGCTCACATTGTGAAGATAAATAATAGACCCACTGCCCATCTAATGAACATGTCGTAAAAGCTCACTAATCAGAATTGTTTCCTTCAAAGTCACGTCTGCATCTTCATGAGAAGCGATGAACCAATAGTCTGCACATAAATAAGTCACTCTACAGAACAGATGTGCACTCAAAAACGCAAGTTTTGGAACAAGAGTAAAGTTCAGAAGTGCATGAAAAACCAAAACTTTCCAACAGAGTTTACAGCCGGTGGATGCATAAAAGAAGAAAGAAGAAATCCGAACTCATGTATTTGAAATCCAAATACAGCATTTGCTATAAGTGACCACGACGTGGAGATGACAGCTATTAACTCTAGCCACTCCAGCGACAGAGTTCGCAAGTCTCTTACAAATCGCTTTATATACACTTTGGAACTCTGGCGCCCAGTGGACTAAACTGCCAACACAGCTCCATATAAATCCTCGGGTGAGGGGGGGGGGGAGGGTTGAACTGCCTACACAGTTTAATATTATCCTCCAGTGATTTTCTCTGGTATTTCCAGGGGGTTTTATTTTCCCGACCCCGCGTGCCTCTCCAGACTATTGGCTAGACATCAACCTGGCTGCCTCGAGATACGAAGATGTGATATTGTGTATTTGTGTAGTAATGTCTAATTTATGTATGTGCTGAAGAATGCTCCATAGAATGTAACGTTCATGATTTGTTTGTGTTTGTTATATTGTGAAGCTCGCTGATATACTTTTCGTTTGGTTTTTTTTATCTTTCTCTGCTTTGGGAAGAATTATTTCTACCGGTCAGGTGTTACCAGAATAATGTAGTATACGATCCATTTTCAAATTATGTAGTATTTTAGGTAATTTATGCAAATATCAATTGTTGATACCGATCACAACTCAGTATCTGATGTAGTAAACAATATATTCGACTACCTCTACATCCTAGCAAATTCCCGATACAACTTAAAGGATTTAACTAGCCTAAGGGTCTTTACGTCCAACACCGGTTTACCTAATTTCTTTCTGAACGTTTGTGGTTGTTGTTATGGCCCCTGCACTTCTTACCTCTTTTCTAGCTAGTATTCACTTATTGTAGTAATACGTGTCTTATAGTGTCAACTAACCATATCGACCTGTGGTGTTTTTTTTTGGATAGACCACAGGTGACTGTGAGTATTCTTGTTAGTAACTATAACATTTTTTTTTTCACGTCATGTGCGGATGAAGATTTTCTAGCCGCAACGTTCTGTTATATTTTGTGGTTGTTATAAAGTGACGGTGACTAGTTCTACTTTTCGTTTGCTTTGATTTGTTTTCATGACCATTTAAGACATGCTGAATCTTCTACTTCTTCTTTTTCGCGTTCACCAGCTGTAAACTCCGGCGGAGGTTCT
Organism: Candidula unifasciata; assembly: GCA_905116865.2. Taxonomy (NCBI): domain Eukaryota; kingdom Metazoa; phylum Mollusca; class Gastropoda; order Stylommatophora; family Geomitridae; genus Candidula; species Candidula unifasciata. Next base: position 179,413 of record CAJHNH020005179.1, read on the forward strand.
GGTTGTCTGTTCACCTCTAGACATTAGTCTCCAGAACCTGAGTGTTGCACATCCGTTTTACAGACCTGACATACTTGTATGCAGATTCTTGGTTCCTTTTCTCTTGAACAGATGCACTCCGACTTCGAAGAAAGCGCCTAACTAGTCGACATTAACAACATGCTTGTTGGGAAGGCAGTGGGTTGTTCTTGTTTTCCCCACAATGGGATCCCAAGACCCACACGGGAAAGACTGCCTAAATCGATCCCGACACTAGGTCAGTAGACCGTACATGCAAGCATAAATGATGCAGCAATGTCTGAAATATCTCATAGAAAGTGCAATAACATGTAACGCATTGATCTATGGGTCTATTTGTTGACATTGCTGGGTCAATAACATACCTGTTGATACACATTCAATTGTTGATAACGCAGGGCTCCCAAATATAGAATTGTATAATCAATCGGCAATCATTCATTCAGGTGCTGTCTTCACAATATAGATCGCTTACAACTGATCTTTAAAAAAATGTATTACCTTTAAAATGGTATATGCATTAATAACAGTATACAAATAGTGGGACTAAAGTGCAGAATATCAGACGGTTCTGTGTGCCCAGTTTTGAATCCTTTGAAAAAGTGTTTGTTCGTTCTTTCCTTTAATCGTTCGTTTATTCGTTCGCTCGTTCGTTCGTTCAATCTTTCATACTGACTGACCTGGATGAATATTTCTGTTGGACTGTTTTATTATTGATATACTGACTTGTATCATGGTCCTTGTTGCCCGCTCATTATTTCTTGTTCAGTCAGGGTTGTTTTTGTGAGTATTAACATTTGTTGTGTACTAACATTTAGGAAGCCGGAAAGTTTTTCCTTTAGCAAGCGCCACGATGAATTGAAACGAAATAAAATGATATATGGCTTTGTACTAGGAAAGCGAAACAGGGGTCGACCACCACAAAGATGGGCACAGGTATAACTGACCCCTTGGGTATACAAGTACATGAGTCGGGAGAGCTGGTGGAGACCAGGTTTCCTTAAGCAGACAGTGATAAGAGCGACGTTCAGCTAATTATATTCTACACGATGCTAGTGACAAACTAAGAGATTTCACGGAAATCCCACACTCTATTGTCAGTTCTAATCTTTCCATAACTTCTTACTTTGTTTACATTCGTTGATATGAAACACGAAATGTTCTTCTGTGTATACGTTGTTTTTACACCTTGATGTCTTTTCAGGCTTGAACATTTACTGCATTTAATTTTTCAGTAAGTGAGTAAGCGACTTTTTTCCATGTCTTTAGGCGAATTGTGCATACAGGACTACGCCTATCTTTTATAGACCAATCGAAACTTTGTAGGTAATGTGGTCAGCATTACACCGGCCGTCTTTATTTCCTGTGACTTTATCTGGCATCAACTCAAGGTTGGGTCGACCTGGGAGACAACGTCCTTTCTGAGAAGGAAAAAAATGCCCGGTTCCGTCAGGACTCGAACCCACGACCTTTTCATCTGCATCCTCCTATCATACAATTAGCAAAGGACAGACGGTTATACAATCATACTTCTAGGGAAATTATAGAAGTTAAAGGTTTTCGAAGGCTGAAAATGGGAACTAAGCGCCTATGGGAATGTGCGAATTGCTATGATGTCGGTTCTTCAAACTTAGCTCAACTTACATAATAAGTAAAGTAAAGTAAAGATCCCTTTTCATGCCTTTCGGCGCATCGGGCATATGGGCAGAGCGTCCCATATTTTTACAGACCATCAGCACTCGGTGGGTAATGTGGTCAGCATTACGCCGGCTGCAAACACATTATTATAAATGAGCTGGGAGGGTTAAACAAATCTTCTAGTTATTTTAATGATGTGTATTGCTGGTTTGAACAATTACCTTTTCGTTTTGAAGCCACAATACTGTTTTGTTTTTGAACATATGCAGTTAAACGTCTATTAATTTTTCTGACACACTACTATGCTGTACGTGTGAATACAGTTTTATTTAATGGACTATGGAAAATGTAGATAATTGTTCATAATCATTCTTTATTACCACAGAAAAAGAGGACTGCGAAAGAGTAGGCAGATTCTAAGACGAAGCAAACACAAAACAAGTATCGAATAAGTTAACATCTGGATTTAAGATGAAAGGTGACGAAAGAGAAGCAGTACAATTAGCGTAGCCAGAGTTGCTGGTTTCGATTCCACACACGATAAAAGAGACTGTACAGGATGTTTGTTTGTTTTAGTATCCAGAAGCCATGAGTTGTTAACCCTTAGGTTCGGTATTATGGATATCGCAACCTTTCGGCCTTGATTCCATTGTAAATACCGTGAATCTGGGAGTAATGTGGCTTTTCTGCCATGCATGTATATTGTCGGCTCTGTGGCTAAGTCGATGAGAACGCTTCGTAATGCCGGGGTACCGGGTTCGATCCCAGCTGCGGGCCATACGCCATGCGTCGGTTTTGACAGTGGTATCAGGGAGCCGACCGTTCAGAAGCAATGGCAAACTACTGGATGTAAATTTTGCTAGTGAAACAACACAACAGCGAGGGGCTGATGTGGTTGGTTCTGCAACGTCCTGTAAAGGATACACAACTAACCTAGCCATGTATATGCTATTCGGTTGTGCTGAGAATACCTTTTGTTTTTAACATTGGACAGCGCAATAGCATATTAAATGGTTTTCTGTGTGATTTTTCACTGGTACAGGAACAGGACACTTATGGGGTGACCTGTTTGCTGTGACGTGGAAACGGGATTAACTGATTAACCAGCATCTACATAGCTCTTAAGGCTCGCACCAGGTTTCACTTCAAACCCAGTAGCTAAAAAGAGGGATAGGTCTAGAGAAAAGAAGAAGACGACAACGAAGAAGAAAAGCGCGACACAGAATCTAGAAAAGTAGTAGTATTGTTGTTATGGTGGTTCCGAATACTATCTCGTCGCTCAATCGTTCTACAGTAACAGTTCTGAATATTTTATCTTTAAATCAAGGATTTCCAACATCATCTTATCTGTCACTACTTTATCTTTAAGGGTCAAATAGAACTGTCGGGATTAAGCAACTCCATGCTAGCAATCTTGCATTACATGAACAAG
>CAJHNH020005179.1:185000-205000 GCA_905116865.2 Candidula unifasciata
GCTCCATATCTTGCATGGTCTTCCTCTTGTCTTGTGTTCATTATAATTTTTCAGCGCGGCTTCCTGTGGCAGCTGGTACCAGGGCATTCCCGTCAGGTGGCCAGACCATCTCATTTGTTGTTCTTTAATGAATTGTATGACTTAATTTCTGCATTCCTGATTTTATCTCTTCTTGTCACTGGGCAGCTCTCCTCAGATATCTCATCTCTGATGTTACGATCTTCCGCTCATTAGTTGTAGTAAGTCGTAGTAAAGGTCTATGTTTAGCACTGATAGCAAAATGTCGGTTAAAGAACCGTTCTGAAGAGATTTACTTTGGTTGACAGAGGTATATTTTTATTCGTCAGAAGCGGTGTTTTCCAGAGTTATGCAAAGTTCGGTGAACTTTACGCAAATCTCCCCAAATAGAGTCAGTCACTCTTCATTCACAAGTTTGTTGGACAGGTCGACTTTCCTAAAGGTTCCGTGTGTCCCGATCTATTGTTTGCGTTCTGTGTTGTCTTCCATTTACGTTGCAGAATTTTCTTGGGGGGGGGGGGGGTGTTAGGGCCAGTGATTCATGCTTTTGGAGCGTTAAAAGCACTGGCGTGCTGAAATAAACGGCATCACGGAACACCCCGTAACCTTGTGCCAAGGTGACATGTTCAGGAACTATCAATCAGAAGTAACCTAGTTTCGTCACTTTCGGACAGCATTTCAAAGGTTTGTCCTTATATACAATAGTGATCTTAAAAACAGCTTATTAAAGAAAAAAAAAATTGTGACAGATAATTACAAACAAAGGTCTGAGATTTTTACAATGAGAGGAAAACTAAAACTGACATTAACTGCAAAAGTCTCACATAGAATGAAGCATCAAACCAAATGGTACAGTGCTGAAGCCAACGTTTAGGTAACATGATTCTACATCTATATTGCTGATAGACAACACGGCATTATGTGGCTGATAGGGTCGCTAACACGTCCTCAGTCGTTACTTTCTAAAACGGTTGCTGGCACCTTTTAGGGCGACGTCGATCTCAGCCGAGTTTATTTGTAGATATTCACATCTACAAACTTATGAACACTTGTCGACAGGCAAATGTGCTTGTTATCCACTGCAGTATAGCATTCCCTCGTATATTACTGCCGCAGTTAAAATCATATGTTAATGTTTTCAGTATAAATATATATATATATATATATATATATATATATATATATATATATATATATATATATATATATATATATATATATATGTATATATATGTGTATATATATATATATATATATATATATATATATATATATGTATATATAAATATATATATATATATATATATATATACTGAAAACAATATAACTAAGCCAACGTTATTATGACTGTTTTTTTTTTTTTTACAGAATTTCAGAAAGATACGACAAATCTGCAAGCACACAAAAAAAAAAAAAAAAAAACACAAAAAAAAAAAAAAACAGTCAAATCATGCCATTTGTAAATTATTTTGATACAGAATCAAAATGCTTCGAACCCTGCACTGCATACTGCTTAGATATTTATAATTAGCTTAAAAGAAGCTGGGAAAAAATGATAACAGATAGTAGAGAAGAATAAGACGTTTTCAATACCAATTTTAGAGTCAAGATACAATGTAATCTTTTAGTCTCAGACAGTCTTGATATTAACATTTTTTTACAAACTTATGCCTATTTTACATAACTACTCTTTGAGTCATTTGAATTTAAATACACCGCTAGGGTGCAGAAGGAATTACCGTGTTATCTGCATCATAATAAGTACAAGTAATAGAAAAATAAGATAAAATAGAGTTTAAAATCAATCTATACATTGTATAGATTTATTAATCATTGCACAGTGTGCTTCCATTGGAACCAAAGGATTCACTTAATGTTTGTTTACCCATTGCAGGTTTGAATGTCCAATATTTGAATAACCAAAGCGACGGAGATATTAATAATTGGCTTTAGCACCCATGTATGAGACAACCTAAAATAAAATCGTCTTCGAAATAAAGATGATGTAATATTGACTACAACACTCTTCAAGTATCGATTTTAAACACGCACACACACACACACACACAAACTTACACACAACCGATTTCCCAGTTTATTGAACAGTATATTTCTCTGTACTCGTTAGGTGAATACTATTATTGCCAACTTTCCGTCCTACTATAGTCCGTTCATGAATTGAAAAATACGTTTTCAATCTATTTTCTCGAAAACTGGCTGTTAGATTTGCAAGGATTTTTTGCATGTAGCCTTTGAATATCCGTGACACAAAAATAGTGATATTCTTTAGTCCAGTGTTTCTCTGGATTAGGCTAATCATTCAATTGCTTTGATACTTTTGAACCATTGAAAATAAGTAGAATAAAAAAATTCTGATTTTACAGTAAGCATGTTAATTTCAAGTTCGAGGTCAATTTTCTCTTTTAAGAGGCGTATCTTAATAATAATCGATACCCTATCCCGACCGAGTGCCGGTTGGGTTCGTTTCTTTGGATTATGAATATTACAATATAAATTTGGGAACGACATTTTGTACTAGTTTCATCGAGAAACAGCAGATCAGGTTGTTTGGCCATCTCGTTAGAATGCAGCAAGCTCAAATACCATCACAAGCACTATATCTCAGAAGATCAGCTACAAGAGCAAAAGGACGGCCGCAGAAAATGTGGATCGAGAAAATTAAAGACACTACGCCTTTACAGCATGACAATAGCCAGTGGCAGCCAACATGCACTTGATCGCAAATTATTCCTCCCCACAACGCTTAACGGCAGAAGTGGTTTATGATGATGATGATGATGACAATATAAATGACACATACTATATTCCCGGCGAAAGTGCTAGTACAGTAAAATGGTAACCTTCTGCATAGTTATACATTTGCACCTCAAACTCATTATAAAATTGATGTCTTTGTCAGTTATCATAAGTCAGCTTTTTGTTACAATAACTCAACACAAATCTTGGATACGCCTTGAACTAAATAATCTTGAACAACTTCTTATTTTGGGTTCCGTTTCCTAGCAATATAATAGTGCACAAGAAAATCGTGGAATTACATACTTTTTTTCTCGGTTGAACCCGTTATAGTGTGCTTACTAAATTACTTCCTGAAACTAATAAATGTAAACCTTCCAAAACTCTGTCAAAACTATTTCATGATAGAACTTTTAATATTTTTCTGTTTTCCTCAACTTCATGGATGTCTGGAGTGAGTAAACAAAATTTCATTACAATCGATAGTTAGTTTTTAAAATATTAAAATATATTCATGTTCATGAATTTCTAAAAGGATTTTAGTCGACAGTGTTTCACTCTGCTATAGGATGGCATACAATTCATATCCCATTGCAATGGCGAATGTGACAAGCAGAACAGCTCGTGTTAAGAAGAAACGTTTACAGTATGTGGAGACGATTTTCAGGAATATTGTTGTCAGAACACGAATATGACAAGTTTTTTTCTAAAGCACTGTGCTCTTAGCCTGTCTGCAATCCTTTTTTTTTCCCCTAGTTCTTTAATCACAATGATCCCACTCCATGCCATGCGACCTAGTGCTCCCTTTTCTCATATATTCACCTCAATACATGTATCATTCCTGTCTTGCTTAGACAAATATTTAAATCGCAGTAGAGTCCGACCCCTGCATTTTCTACCCATCTGCAATTCTCTGTACAATGGCACCTCAGATCACGAACAAATCGGGGCACAATTTCTGAACAAATTTTGACTCGATCTGCGAACAAATCCTTGGCACATGAACACATCATCGTGGTTTTGGTGCCATGTTTTCTGCATGCGAAAAGCATCTGTTGTACTTAGATCTGTACTCAGGAAGAACTTGTTAAGTTGCAACGTGAAATGGAGAAAGTTCTTGCAAAAGGTACTTTCTTGAGGGGTTTTGCGGGGAGGGGGGGGGGGGAGGAGGCAGTGGTGGTACATGTTTCAGGTGCTGAGGTCAAAGAAGTTTATAGCGGGTTGAGTGAACTACTGTTTTACAATTAAAAAAACTGTTACCAGCTGTGCAGTTGAAAATTTTAAATGACAATGTGATGTCCCTTTCTGAAAATGACCCAACAAATAAAAGTGCAAATGTCTCTGGTCCGTTATTTAATGGAAAACCCAACTATCGAGCAAGCACTGCAACAATATCCCAGGATACAAATAGGATAAAGAATACAAAGAAATGCCTACAGTTGTCTGACCTTATTATGGAACAGTACACTCTTTAGGAGAAGTAATCTTTATCCTCCTCCCCTACCATCGACCCATGCTAGTGCCATCAGCGACAATGGTTAAGACATCTGCCTAAATTCCTATTTTTGTGACGTTGGTAGTCATGTCTATCCGCAATCTTCTGTCTCGGGCACTTTCAGTCAACTCTAACACAGATGATCTTCCATGCCATGATGTCAAACTGTCCAGCATCTGTTCGCTTGGTCTCCCTCTGCCTCTCCTTCTCTCCAACTTTCCTACCATCACGATGTACCCCAGTGTTTCCCTTCTCATAACATGACCAACGAATGTAGATTCTCTCTCTCCCTCTCTCTCTCTCTCTCTCTCTCTCTCTCTCTCTCTCTCTCTCTCTCTCTCTCTCTCTCTCTCTCTCTCTCTCTCTTTCTTTCTGATGTGGGCAATCAGTTCTCTTCGTGAGTCAGTTTGTTCTGAGACGTCTTCATTACTCTTTTTATCTTGTTAAGACCTAGTGTAAAAGAAAAGATCAATTTTCACACCATTTAGGCGCATCGGGCTTTTTAAAGACCAGTCGGCAGTTTAGACTGGGTCGACCTGCGACGCGTCATACCATGATAAAAATTCATGCGGCCAACAGTGTGTTCGATCGCGCTACGTTGGAATTACGATCGGACTCCTAACGCCTAAGCCAAGGACGCCGCAAGATATACTATATGTAATGTATTTTATATATTTTAGCCATACACAAATCCATAACAAGTCAAGCAAAGAAACCGAAAATTATGGAGTTCGCGAGCGGAGTCAAAGAACAAATTAGGTTTGTGTCCCAAGGCACCACTTTATAATGTATCTTAGGGATATTAATCTTCTGCATGATCTAAGTTAATCATATCCTAGTAACAAACGGATACAGAGTTGTTTGGTACTGATAGGGAAAATAAAGCCTCCTCCTTCTTCTTCTTTTCTCTACTCCTGGAATGCCTAGCGGCGTCAGGAAAGGAAGAGATCTCTGGAACGGGCCCTTCTTTTCGCTTCTTATAGAGTACATTTCATTGTCTCTGACATTTCTGTGGTTTTATTCTTCGTGGTCGACCTCTGGATCCTTTACTGCTGTATCTTTATAACATTGCTCTCTCCGGTGCACATTCTGATGCCAATATGGCCAATCCATTCGATCTGTTGTCTACCTATAAAGTTCAGTATTGGTTCTGTGCCGACTCTCCTCTTGATATTATCCTTCCTATGTCAATCTTTCCTCGTTACACCTAGCATACTACCTAGACATATAATTTCTGTTTTGACTATTTTCCGTCTGTCTTCTGAAGACAGCGTTCTTGTCTGACATTGATAGCATAGCATTGTTAAGAATATTGTTGTAAACAGTGTTCTTTTTCCATGGCGTGTATGCGTGGCATCCTGATTGCTGTGGTGCGCCTCTTGGCTGGAGTGCCTGGAAATGAGAAAGCTGATCAACTGGCAGGGGAAGGTGCGAAAAAAGAGCAGCCAGATGTACCAGTCACATACCACCAAAAGAAAAGAATCATTAAATCGATCAGGAAACCACCAGCCCCAGCACAAGACGACTATTTTATTATGGACAGACCAGAACAAGTCATTATCTTCCGCCTCAGAACAGGGCACAACCGATTACGTAACCACATGTACACAAAATTCAAGATAGGTGTATCAGCCATGTGCACCTGTGGAAATGTGCCCCAGACCGCAGAGCATGTACTCCAGGACTGCACCGATTTTGACACATTAAGGCAAACCTTTTGGCCAGAAAGAACAACAGTGGAACGTAAACTCTATGGACCACTGAATAAACTAACAACGACAGTGAAATTTATACAAGAGACAAAACTGCTGATATAGATAATTTATTTCAGGCGAACGAAAGAAGAAGAAGAAGTGTTCTTTTTGTATTCATATAAACACGCTTACATTTTTCAAAATTGGTGCCATATAGCATGAATAATATAAGGAAAATAAATGAAACCAGACGAAAAGTAGAGCTAGCCAGCTTCAAATCATCAAAGTAACCAAGGATGCTGTGGCCAAAACGCCTTCATCAGCATATTACATGAGTAGAAAATGTTACAATTACGAACAAGAATGCACACGAATCGCTTGTTTGGTAGGTGTAAAAAAAACTGGTGGGGGAGGATGGGTGCGGGGTGCCCTTGAAATTTCTAAACTGTCAGGTCCCGGCGCCACGTCAGTCAGGAAAAGAGGAAGATTACAGTCGGGAAAAGGGAATATTGCATACGAGAAAAAAGGAGAAACAAAGTCGAAGAATGGGAATGTTACAGACGAGAAAAGAGGAAAATTACAGTCGAGCAAAGACAGTGTTGCATAAAAGAAAAGAGGATAATTAAATTCGAGGAAAGGAATGCTATAGAATAGAAGAAAAAAAAAAGATAATTAAAAGTCGAGGAATGGGAATGTTGCATACGAGAGAAGAGGACAATTACATTCAAGGAAAGGGGCTGCTGCATGCGAGAAATCAGTTATGTTGCAGTCAAGGAAAAATATAAGTAAAAGAGAGACGTATTTACCTGATGAACATCTCCACACCAAAGGTAACCTCATCTCGCATGATTGCTTTCCAAGATTGCCTCAGAGAAAACGCTTGTCTTGTCGTCAACCCGCTTCTGTTATTCGTATCCGCTTCATCTTTCTTTTTAGTTTCCTCGATTTCCGAAAATTTCTTCCTTCTGTTGTTGTTGTCGTTGCTGTCGTCATGAGAGCCGACGTCAGAAGAAAAACAACTACATCTGAGGCATTTACGTAGGGCTTGCATGTTTCTGTCAAAATGTCTTCACCATTTATTTTGCCTCTCGACTTTCTGTGTGTTTTGAAAGAACTTTTGCAAAGAAAATGTAATACTGTAAGCCACCATTGGGTGGTTTCTTACCATATAAATATAAAGAAACTTCACATGTTATATTACGTATTATCCGTGGCAAATTCTGAAATACTATCGATATTTATATGTAATGATAGAAACAATATATATGCCTGTTTTGTTTAGAGGAACCTTATATGTGTTTCATATATATATATATATGTTTAATAAGAAAGTCCCGTTATTGTACTTCTTCTAAAATGTATATTTTATATGTATTAAATTTGTCTTTCCGTTTCGCATAGACTTGTCTAGCCTACACAAAATGATGTGCCTATTTTATCAACATGTGTGGAATTATCTAGCATATAATGGTAGGTACTAATAACATGTCTGACAGTAAAATTCATCTATGACCTAGTAGATACTAGTATAGAAGACAAACAGTGGATAATTTATTTATTTAGATGGAATGTCCTAAAAAATGTGTCGAATTAAGGCATCTTGCGTCGGACATAGTGTGGCGATAGCTTGAATTAATGTGAAAACATAGAAATTTTGTAAGAAATAGCATATATGTTTGAAACAAATCAAAATGATGACAGAGAAGTAGGAGAAACAGAAAGAGGAGGAGAAGGAAAAGAAAGAGGAGGAGTGTAAGAGTGGAAGAGGATAGGAAAAAGAATAAAAGCGAAGAAGAAAAAGAAGACATGGGATGGCGGGGGGTAATGATGAGAAAAAAAGATCAAGATAAGGAAAGAGTAGAAAGAAAAAAGAAGTAGGAGTAAGAAAAAAAAAAGGTTGATATTGACGGATATGATAGAGGAAGTGGAGAATACAGAAGAAGAAACACAAAAAGAAGAAGACGAAGATGCAGTGGATGAAGAGTAAAAAAGAACAAAATAATGAAAGAGAAGGAGAGTGGTCAAAGTAAAAAAAAATGGCAAGTAAAGAATAAATAGTTGAAGAAGAAGATATAAGAAGAAGAAAAAGAAGAAGAAGAAGAAGAAGAAGAAGAAGAAGAAAAAGAAGAAAGAAGAAGAAGAAGAAAAGAAGAAGAAGAAGAAGAAGAAGAAGAAGCAGAAGAAGAAGAAGAAGAAGAAGAAGAAGAGAAGAAGAAGAAGAAGAAGAAGAAGAAGAAAACAAGAAGAATAAAGAAGAAGAAGAAGAAGAAGAAGAAGAAGAAGAAGAAAAGAAGAAGAAGAAGAAGAAGAAGAGAAGAAGAAGAAGAAGAAGAAGAAAAGAAGAAGAAGAAGAAGAAGAAAGAAGAAGAAGAAGAAGAAGAAGAAGAAGAAGCAGAAGGAGGAGGAAGCAGAAAAAGTAGAAGAAGAAGAAGAAGAAGAAGAAGAATAAAGAAGAAGAAGAAGAAGAAGAAGAATAAGAAGAAGAAGAAAGAAGAAGAAGAAGAGAAGAAGAAGAAGAAGAAAAGAAGGAGGGGAGGAGGAAGAAGAAGAAGAGGAAGAAAAAGGAGGAGTAGGAAGAAGAATAAGAGGAATATATAGAAAAAGAAGAAGGAAGAAGAAGGAAAAGAATAAGAAGAAGAAGAAGACGAAGAATAAGAATAAGAAGAAGAAAATGAAGAAGAAGAAGAAGAAGAAGATAAGAAGAAGAAGAAGAAGAAAAAGAAGAAGAAGAATAAGAAGAAGAAGAAGAAGAAGAAGAAGAAGATAAGAAGAAGAAGAAGAAATGAGAAAAAGAAGAAGATGATGATGAAGAAGAAGGAGAAGAAGAAGAAAAGGAAGAAGAAGAAAAAAACTAGAATAAGAAAAAGAAGAACTAGAAGAAGACGAAATAAGAAGAATAAGAGAAGAAATAAGAAGAAGAATAATAAGAAGTAATAAGAAGAATACTAAGAAGAAGAAGAAGAAGAAGAAGAAGAAGAAGAAGAAGACGAAGAAGAAGAAGAAGAAGAAGGATGAGGAATATGAAGATTTGTATACTTCTGCTGTTCAGTTTCTTTGCAGACTAACATACACACGACTGTGCACACCATAGAGTTTGTCTGATATTTATCATTAAATTTACGTTTAAAAATTAATAGGCACATGTTAAAACTCTCTGCATTGCTTATGTAATATATGAATAATTAAATGTAGTAACCAAAACACATGCAGTTTTTCAATAACATAAGTCAACAAACTTACAATTTCCTGAAATAAATTACTGCATCTTGGTAATAACTGTTCGACGCATAAATTTAGGTAATCTGTCAAACGCTCAATCTACACCCAATTAATATGAAAATATAATTCCTGGTATATCGCTCTAGAATATAAGGAACCGTACTTAGGTGTGTAGCAGGTAGAAGCCGAGATTGAAAAGCTGCAAAATTTGCATGCGCTAATCGAATACAGACGCACAGTTGCACGCCTGGGCGCCGAAGTGCATGCAGCCTAGTGCAACGTCCTTGATGACTTAAACACGCGAAAGCCAAGGTATACTGTTTGTGCGTGTTTTCTAAACTAGATTAACGCACATATCCAACTTGTCTATGTATCACTTCAAACGCCTTCTCATCAGCTCTACAGAACACGACAAATCAGCTTACAGCATTGCCTAGCGTAACAACACTGTGTATTATACTATACATCCTGTGAGATTCGTTCGTCTGTATCGATAAACAAAGCACATCAGACAAGTAATATCAGTTCATTATCTACAGTTATCTACGGTTTGTAAAACAAAAAAACGGTAAGATCGAGAAAACCCCGGCAAGACACCACAACAAACTCGGTCTCAAACACATGAAAAGGCGCCTGATTGAAAAATCGATTCAGAGGAAACTGGGTCGCAGATCAATGTTGAAAGAAGGTTTCCTTTTCATACGTTTATTCCTAATGATATAGGAATTTCGTACAAGGGGACATATGTATGCAAAAGACAGATTTGGGCTACAACGTGCACAGCAGAATATTATACTGCATGTGTGTTTTAAGACTCAAAGAACATTGTAACATGGAGTATGCATTTGATTATGTTATGCATTCTCTGCTGTCTCTCGCTCTTTCTCTCTCGCTCTCTCCATCTTTATTTTAGGAGTTGTAGCCGACAGCCAAAATTCCCTCCGCTAGTGATGCTTTAGGATTGGGTAGGCGCTGTTGGCTAGGAAATGTGACCCGAAAGGGGGGGGGGGGGGCGGGATTGTTGTTTGTAGGTGGCAGATACACCAGGAAATGTAGAGATAGACTGATTAATGGATTCAACAATGCATAGACGCACAGATAAACAGAGAAGGAAGAAGGCAGACACACAAAATAAAAAAGCAAAAATTACAATATACAGCTAGCAGAAGTGAAGCCGACAACATAGAATAGACCATCAGATGTTTCCTTCGTTCTTCTTCTTATTCCTCCTCCGAATCTTCCTCTTCTTTTCTTCTTCTTCTCTTTCTTCTCCTCTTTCTTCTTCTGTTCTTCTTCCGTCTTCTTCCTCTTCTTCTTCTCTTCCTTCTCTTCTTCTTCTTCTTCTTTTTCTTTTTCTTCTTCTTCTCTTTTCTTCTTCTTCTTCTTCTTTCCTTTCTTCTTCCTTCTTCTTTCTTCTCTTCTTCTTCCTCCTTTCTTCTTCTTCTCCCTTTTCCCTTCTTCTTCTTCTTTCTTTCTTCTTTCTATCTTCTTCCCCCCTGTCCCCCCTTCTTCTTTCTCTTACTTCTCTTCTCTCTTCTTCTTCTTCTTTCTTTTCTTCTTTCTTCTTCTTTTCTTCTTCTTCTCTCCTCTTCCTTCTTTCTTCCCCTTCTTCTTCTTCTTTCTTTCTTCTTGTTCTTTCTTCTCTTCTTCTTCTTCTTTCTTCTCCTTCTTCCTCTTCTTCTTCTTCTTTCTTCTTCTCTTTCTTCTTCCTCCTTCTTCTTCTTCTTTTTCTTCTCTTCTTCTTCTTCTTTCTTTCTTCTTTCTCTTCTTCTTTTTCTTCTCCTTCTTCTTTCTCTCCTCCTTTCCTCCTCTCTCTCTTTCTTCTTCTCTTCTTCTTCTTCTTCTTCTTCTGTCTTCCTCTTCTTCTTCTTCTTCTTTCTTCTTTCTCTCTTCTTCTTCTTCTTCCTTCTTCTTCTTCTTCTTCTTTCTTCTCATCTATTCTTCTTTCCTCCCTTCTTTTCCTCTTTCTTTCTTCTTTCTTCTTCTTCTTCTTCTCCTTCTCTTCTTCTTCGTTCTTTTTCTTCTGCTCTCTCCTCTCTTCTTTCCTCTTCTTCCTCTTCTTCTTCTTTCTTCTTCTCTCCTTTTTTCTTTCTTTCTTTCTTCTTCTCTCTTCTTCTTTCTTCTTCTTCTCTCTTTCTTCTTCTTCCTTTCTTCATCCTCTTTTCTTCCTTCTTTCTTCTTTTCCTCTTCTTTCATCTTCTTTCTTTCTCTCTTCTTCTTCTTCTCCTGCTTCTTCTTCTTCTCTCTTTCTTTCTTCTTTCTTCTCCTTCTTTCTTTCTTTCTCTTTCCTTCTTCCTTCTTCTTCTTTTTTCTTCTTCTTTCTTTCTTCATCCTTCTTCTTTCTTCTTCTTTCTTCTTCTTTTCCTCTTCTTTTCTTCTTCTTTTACTTTTCTTTCTTCCTTCTCCCTTTTCTTCTTTCTTCTTCTTCTTCTTCTCTTTTCTTCCTTCTTCTTTTTCTTCTCTTCTTTTCTTCTTCTTTCTTTCTTCTTCTTTCTTCTTCTCTTCTTTCTCTTCCTTCTCCTTCTTCTGCTTCTTCTTCTTCTTCTCCTTCCCTTTCTTCGTCTTCTTCTTCTTCTTTCTTCTTCTTCTTCTCCTTCTTTCTTCCCCTTCTTCTTCTTTCTCTTCCTCTTCTTCTTCTCTCTTTCTTCTTCTTTTCTTTCTTCCTTCTTCTTCTTCTTCTTCTTTTCTTTCTCTCTTCTTCTTCTTCTCTTCTCCCTTCTTCTTTCTTCCTTCTTTCCTCTTCTTCTTCTTCTTCTTTTCTCTTCCTTCTTTCTTCTTCCTCTTCTTCTTTCTTCTTTCTTCTTGCTTCTTTTCTTTTCTTTCTTCTTCTTCTTCTTCTTTCTTCTTCCTTCTTCCCTTCTTCTTTCTCTCCTTTTTCTTCTTCTTCATCCTCTCTTCTTCCTTCTTCTTCTTCTTCTTCCTTCTTCTATCTTCCTTCCCTTCTTTCTTTCCTTCTTCTCTTCACTCCTCTTCTTCTTCTTCTTTCTTCTTCCTTCTTCTTCTTCTTCTTTTCTTCTCCTCTTCCTTCTTCTCTCTCTTCTTCTTCTCTTCTTCTTTCTTCTTCTTCTTCCTCTCTCTTCTTCCTCTCTCTTCTTCCTCTCTCTTCTTCCCCTTTTCCTTCTTTCTTTTTCTACCTTTCTTCTTCTTTTTCTTTCTTCTTTTCTTCTTCTTCTTACTTCTTCTTCTTCATCCTCTTCTTCTCCTTCTTTCTTCTTTCTTCTTTCTTCTTCCTCCTCTTTTCTCTTTCTCTCTTCGCTCTTCTTCTTTCTTCTTCCCTCTTCTTTCCTTCTTCTTCTTTCTTTCTTCTTCTTGGCTTCTCTCCTCTTCTTCTTTCGTTCCTTCGTTTCTTTCTCTCTTCTTCTTCCCTTCTCTTTCTCTTCTTCTTTCTTCTTCTTCATTCTTCTTCTTTTCTTCTTCTTTCTCTTCTTCTTCTTCTTCTCCTTTCTTCTTTCTTTCTTCTCTTCTTCTTCTCGTCTTCTTCTTCTTTCTTCTTCTTCTTCTTCTTCTTCTTCTTCCTTCTTCCTCTCTTCTTCTTCTTTCTTCTTCTTCTCTTCTTTCTTCTTCTTCTTCTTCTTTCTCTTTTCCTTCCTTTCTTCTCTTCTTCTTCTTCTTCTTCTTCTTCCTTTCTTTTCTTTCTTCTTCCTCTTTCTTCCTTCTTCTTCTGCTTCTTCTTCTTCTCTCTTCTCCTTCTTCTTCCTTCTTTCTCTTCTCTTTCTTCTTCTTCTTCTTCTCTTTCTTTTTTCTTCCTTCTTCTTTCTTCTTCCTTTCTTCTTCTTCTTCTTCACTGTCTTCTCCTTTTTCTTCTTTCTTCTTCTTCTTCTTCCATTTTCTTCTTCTTCTTTTCTTCTTCTTCTTTCTTCTTTCTTCTTCTTCTTCTTTCTTCTTCTTATTCTTCTTCTTCTTCTTCTTCTTTCTTCCTCTCTTTCTTTTCTTCTTCTTTTCTCTCTCCTTCTTCCTTCTTCTTCTTCTTCTCTTCTTTCCTTCTTCTTCTTCCTTTCTCTCCCTTCCTTTTCTTCTTCTTCCTTCTCCTTCTGTCTTCTTCTTCTTCTTCTGCTTCTTCTTACTTCTTCTTCGTCTTGTTCTTCTTCTTTTCTTCTTCTTTTCTTCTCCTTCTTTCTTCTTCTTTCTTCTTTCTTTCCTTCTTTCTTCTTTCTTCTTCTTCTTTCTTCTCTCCTTCTTTCTTCTTCTTCTTCCTCTTCTTCTTCTTCTTCTTCTTCTTTTCTTTCTCTTCTTCCTTCTTCTTTTCTTCTTCTTTCTTCCTCTTCTTCTTCTTCTTCTTCTTCTTTCTTCTTCTTCCTTTCTTCTTCTTTCTTCTTCTTCTTCTTCTTCTTCTTCTTTTTCTTCTTCTTTCTTCTTCTTCTTCTTTCTTTTCTCTTCTTTCTTCATCTTCTTCTTCTTTCTTCTTCTCTTCTTTCTCTTTCTTTCTTTCTTCTTCTGTCTCTTCTTCTTCTTCCTCTTCTCTTTTTTCTTCTTCTTCTTCTTCTTCTCTTTCTCTCCTTCTTCTTC
The DNA here is from genome assembly GCA_905116865.2 of Candidula unifasciata. NCBI lineage: Eukaryota > Metazoa > Mollusca > Gastropoda > Stylommatophora > Geomitridae > Candidula > Candidula unifasciata. The sequence goes on from CAJHNH020005179.1 coordinate 198,690, forward strand.
TTTCTTCTTCTTCTTCTTCTTCTTCTTCGTCTTTCTTTCTTCTTTCTTCTTCTTCTTCTTTCTTTTCTTCTTCTTTCTTCTTCTTTCTTCTCTTTCTTCTTCTTCGTCTTTCTTCTTCTTCTTCTTGCTTTCTTACTTTACTTCTTTCCTCTTCTTCTTTCTTCTTCTTCTTTTTTCTTTCTTTTTTCTTTTCTTCTTCTTCTTCTTCTCTTCTTTCTGCTTTCTTCTTCTTTCTTCTTTTCTTTCTTCTTCTTTTTCTTCTTCTTTTCCTTTTTTTCTCTCTTTCTTCTTCTCTTCTTTTCTTTCCTTTCTTTTTCTTTCTTCTCTTCTTCTTCTTTCTTTCTTCTTTTCTTCTTCTTCTTCTTTTCTTCTTTCTTCTCTTCTTTCTTTTCTTCTTCTTTCTTCTCTTCTTCTTCTTCTTCTTCTTTTTCTTCTTCTTCTTCTTTCTTTCTCTTCTTTCCTTCTTTTCTCTTCTCTTTCTTCTTTCTTTTTTCCTTTTTTTCTTTTTTCTTCTTCCTTCTTCTCTTCTTTCTCTTCTTTCTTACCTTTTTTCTTCTTTTTTTTCTTTCTTCTCTCTTTCTTCTCTCTTCCTCTTTCTTCTTTTTCTCTTCTCTTCTTTTCTCTTCTTCTTTTCTTCTTTCTTTTTCTTCTCTTCTTTCTTCTTTTCTTTTCTCTTTTTCTCTTCTTCTTTCTTCTTCTTTCTTTTCTTCTCTTCTTTTTTCTCTTTTTTTTTCTTCTTTTTTTCTTCTTTCTTCTTTCTTCTTTTTCTTCTTCTTTTCTTCTTTTTCTCTTCTTCTCTTCTTCTCTTCTTTTTCTTCTTTTCTTCCTTTTTTTCTTCTTTCTTCTTCTCTTCTTCTCTTTCTTTCTTTTCTTCCTTCTTCTTCGTCTTTTTTCTTCTTCTTCTTTTCTTTTCTTCTCTTCTTCTTTCTTCTTTTTCTTCTTCTCTTTCTTTCTTCTTCTTTTCTTCTTCTTTCTTTCTTCTTTCTTTTTCTTCTCTTCTTTTCTTTCTTCTTTCTTCTTCCTTTCTTTCTTTCTTTCTTTCTTTCTTCTTCTTCTTCTTCTTTTTCTCTTCTTCTTTCTTCTTTCTTCTTTCTTTTCTTTCTTCTCTTCTTTCTCTTCTTCTCTTTTTCTTTCTTTCTCTTCTTCTCTTTCTTCTTTTCTTTCTTTTCTTCTTCTCTTTCTTTTCTTCTTCTTTTTCTTTCTTTCTTTTCTTCTTCTTTCTTTTTTCTTCTTTCTTCTCTTCTCTTTCTTCTTCTTCTTCTTCTTTCTTTCTTTCTTTTTCTTCTCTCTTCTTCTTTCTTCTTCTTCTTCTTCTCTCTGCTTCTTTTCTTCTTCTTTCTTTCCTTCTTCTTTTTCTTTTCTTTTTCTTCTTCTTTTCTTCTTTCTCTTCTTCTTTCTTCTTCTTTTCTTCTTCTTGCTTCTCTCTTCTTTCTTTTCTTTCTTCTTCTTCTCTTCTTCTTCTTCTTCTTCTTTTCTTTCTCTTCTTTTCCTTCTTCTTCTCTTCTTCTTTTTCTTCTGTCTTTCTTCTTTTCTTTTTCTTTTTCTTTCTTCTTTCTCTCTCTTTCTTACTTCTTCTCTTTCTTCTTTTTCTTCTTCTTCTTTCTTCTTCTTCTTTTCTTCTTTCTTCTTCTTTCTTCTTTCTTCTTCTTCTCTTCTTCTTCTTCGCTTTTCTTTCTCTTTTCTTCTTCTTCTTCTTTCTTCTTCTTTTTCTTCTTCTTCTTTCTTTTCTCGTTCTTTTTCTTCTTTTCTTTCTTCTTCTCTTCTTCTTCTTCTCTTTCTTCTTCTCTCTTCTTCTTCTTTCTTCCTTCTTTTCTTCTTCTCTTCTTTCTTCTTCTTCTTTTTTCTTCTCTTTTCTTCTCTTCTTCTTCTTTTCTTCTTTTTTCTTCTTCCTCTTTCTTTTTCTTTCTTCTTCTCTTTTCTTTCTTCTTCTCTTCTTTCTCTTCTTCTTTCTTCTTCTTCTCTTCTTTCTTCTTCTCTTCTTTTCTTTTCTTTTCTTCTTCTTCTCTTTTCTTCTTTCTTCTTCCTCTCTTCTTCTTCTCCTTCTTCTTTTTCTTTCTTCTTTCCTTCTTCTTCTTTTCTTCTTCTTTTTTCTTCTTCTTTTTCTTTCTTCTTCTTTCTTCTTCTTCTTCTTTTTCCTTCTTTCTTTCTCTTCTTTTCTTCTTTTCTTCTCTTCTTTTCTTTCTTCTCTTTTTTCTTTCTTTTCTTTCTTTCTTCTTCTTTTTCTTCTTTCTTTTCTCTCTCTCTTTCTTCTTCTTTCTTTTCTTTTCTTTCTTCTTCTTCTTCTTCTTCTTCTTCCTTTCTTCTTTCTTCTCTTTCTTCTCTTTCTTCTTCTCTTCTTCTCTTCTCTTCTTCTCTTCTTTCTTTCTTTTCTCTTTCTTCTTCTTCTTCTTTCCTTTTCTTCTCTTCTTCTTCTCTTCTTCTCTTTCTTCCTCTTTCCTTTTCTTCTTCTTCTCTTTCTTCTTCTTCTTTCTCTTCTTCTTTCTTCTTCTTCTCTCTTCTTTCTCTTCTTCTCTCTTTCTTCTTCTTCTTCTTTCTCTTTCTTCTTTCTCTTCTTCTTCTTCTTCTTTCTTCTTTTCTCTTTTCTTCTTTCTTCTTCCTTTCTTCTTCTTCTTTCTTCTTCTTCTCTTCTTTTTCTTCTTCTTCTTCTTCTTCTTCTTTCTTTTCTTCTCTCTTTCTCTTCTCTTCTTTTCTTCTTTTCTTTCTTTCTTCTTTCTCTTCTTCTCTCTTTCTTCTTCTTCTTCTTTCTTCTTCTTCTCTCTTCTTCTTCTTCTTCTTTCTTCTTTCTTTCTTCTTCTTCTCTCTTCTTTTCTTCTTTTTCTTTCCTTTTCTTTTCTTCTTTCTTCTTTCTTCTTCTTCTTCTTCTTTTCTTCTTCTTCTTTCTTCTTCTTCTTCTCTTTCTTTCTTTCTTCTTCTTTCTTTTCTTTCTTCTTCTCTTCTTTCTTCTTCTTTTTCTTTCTTTTCTTCTTCTTCCTTCTTCTTCTTTTTCTTCTTCTTCTTCTTCTTCTTCTTTTCTTCTCTCTTCTTCTTTCTTCTCTTTCTTTCTTCTTCCTTTCTCTTCTTTTTCTTTCTTCTTCTCTTTCTTCTTCTTTCCTTTCTTCTTCTTCTTCTTTCTTCTTTTCTTTTTCTTCTTTCTTCTCTTCTTTCTTCTTCTCTCTTCTTCTTCTTTCTTCTTCTTCTTCTTTCTTCTTTCTTTCTTCTTTCTTCTCTTTCTTCTTCTTCTTCTTCTTTCCTTCTCTTCTTTCTTCTTCTTTCTTCTTCTTCTTCTTTTTTCTTCTTCTCTTCTTTTCTTCTTCTCTTTTCTTCTCTTCTTTCTTCTTTCTTCTTTTCTTTCTTTTCTTCTTCTCCTTCTTCTTCTTCTTTCTTCTTCTTCTTTCTTTCTTCTTCTTCTTCTTCTTCTTTCTTTCGTCTTTTTCTTCTTCTTCTTCTTCTCTTCTTCCTTCTTTTTCTTCTTCTTCTCTTTTCTTCTTCTTCTTCCTTCCTTCTTCTTCTTCTTTCTTCTTCTTTCTTCTTCTTCTTTCTCTTTCTTCTTCTTCTCTTTCTTTCTCTCTTTTCCTTTTTCTTCTTTCTTCTTTCTTCTTCTTCTCTTCTTCTTCTTTTCTTCTTCTTCTTCTCTTCTCTTCTTCTCTCTTTCTTCTTTCTTTCTCTTCTTTTCTTCTTTCTTCTTTTCTTTCTTTCTTCCTTTCTTCTTCTTTCTTCTTCTCTTCTTCTCTCTCTTCTTTCTTCTTCTTCCTTCTTCTTTCTTTCTTTTCTTTCTTCTTTCTTTTCTTCTTTTCTTTCTTCTTTCTTCTTCTTTCTTCTTGTTCTTTTTCTTCTTTTCTTCTTCTTCTTCTTCTTCTTCTTTCTTTCTTCTTTCTTTCTTTCTTCTTCTTTCTTCTTCTTCTTCTTCCTTCTTCTTTCTTCTTCTTCTCTTTCTTTCTTCTTCTTCTTCTTTCTTCTTCTTCTTCTTCTTCTTCTTCTTTTCTTCTTTTTTCTTCTTCTTCTTCTTTCTTCTTTCTTCTTCTTCTTCTTTCTTCTTCTTTCTTCTTCTTTCTTCTCCCTTTCTTCTTCTTCTTCTTTTCTTCTTCTTCTTTTCTCTCTTCTTCTTCTTCTTTTCCTTCTTCTTTCTTCTTTCTCTTTCCTTTCTCTTCTTCTTCTTCTCTTTCTTCTTTTCTTCTTCTTCTTCTTCTTCTTCTTTCTTTCTCTTCTTTCTTCTTCTTCTTCTTTCTTCTTCTTCTTCTTCTTCTTTCTCTTCTTTCTTCTTCTTCTCTTTCTTCTTTCTTCTTTTCTTTCTTCTTCCTCTTTTCTTCTTTCTTCTTCCTTCTTCTTTCTTCTTCTTCTTCTTCTTCTCTTTCTTCTTTCCTTCTTCTTCTTCTTTCTTCTTCTTTCTTCTTCTTCTTCTTCTTTCTCTTCTTCTTCTTTCTTTTCTTCTTCTTTCTCTCTTCTTTTCTTCTTCTCTTCTTCTTTCTTTTCTTCTTCTTCTTCTTCTTCTTTTCTTCTTTTCTTTTCTTTCTTCTTCTTTTCTTCTTTTCTTCTTTCTTCTTCTTCTTTTCTCTCTTCTTCTTTTCTTCTTCTTCTTTCTTTCTTCTTCTTTTCTTCTTCTTCTTCTTCTTTCTTTTCTTTCTTTCTTCTTCTTCTTCTTTCTTTCTTCTTCTTCTTCTTTTCTTCTTCTTCTTCTTCTCTTTTTCTTCTTCTCTTCTTCTTTTTCTCTTTCTTCTTCTTCTTCTTCTTCTTCTTTTCTTCTTTCTCTTTCTTCTCTTCTTTTCTTCTTTCTTCTTCTTCTTCTTCTTTCTTTCTTCTCTTTCTTCTTCTTCTTCTTCTTCTCTTCTTTTCTTCTTCTTCTTCTTCTTCCTTCTTCTCTCTTCTTCTTCTTCTTCCTTTCTTCTTCTTTTCTTCTTCTTCTTCTTTTCTCTTCTTTCTTTTTCTTTCTTCTTCTTCTTCTTCTTTTCTTTCTTTTCTTCTTCTTCTTTGCTTCTTTTTCTCTTCTTTCTTCTTCTTCTTCTTCTTCTTCTTCTCTTCTTCTTTTCTCTGTTCTTTGCTCTTCTTCTTTCTTCTCTTCTTCTTCTTTCTTCTTCTTTTCTTCTTCTTCTTTTCTTCTTCTTTCTTCTTTTCTTCTTTTTCTTTTTCTTCTTCTTTCTTTCCTTCTTCTTTTCTCTTCTTCTTCTTCTTCTTCTTTCTTTCTTCTTCTTTCTTTTTCTTCTTTCTTCTTCTTCTTCTTCTTCTTCTTTTCTTCTTCTTTCCTCTTCTTCTTTCTTTTCTTTCTCTCCTTCTTTCTTCTTTTTTCTTTCTTCTCTTCTTTTTCTTTCTCTCTCTTCTTCTTACTTCTCTCTTCTTCTTTCTCTTTCTTCTTTTTCTCTTCTTCTCTTTCTTTCTTTCCGTCTTTCCTTTCTTCTCTTCTTCTTTTCTTCTTTCTTTTTCTTCTCTTCTTCTTCTTTTCTTTCTTTCCTTCTTCTTCTTTCTTTCTTCTTCTTCGTCTTCTTTTTTCTTTCTTCTTTCCTCTTTTCTTTTCTTTCTTCTTCTTTCTCTTCTTCTCTCTTCTTCTTCTTTTTCTCCTTCTTCCCTTCTCTTCTTCTTTCTTCTTTCTTCTTTTCTTTTTCTTCTTTTCTTCTTCTTCTTCTTTCTTCTCTTCTCTTCTTCTTCTTCTTTTTCTTCTTTTTCTTCTTCTTCTTCTTCTTTCTTCTTCTTCTTTTCTTCTTCTTTCTTCCTCTCTTCTCTCTCTCTCTTCTTCTTCTTTTCTTTCTTCTTCTTCTTTCTTTCTTCTTCTTCTTCTTCTTCTTCTTCTTCTTTTTTTTCTTTCTTCTTTTTTTTCTTTCTTCTTCTCTTCTTCTTCTTCTTCTTCTTTCTCTTCTTTTCTCTCTTCTTTCTTCTTCTCTTTCTTTTCTTCTTTCTTCTTTCTTCTTTCTTTTTCTTTTCTTCTTTTCTTCTTTCTTTTCTCTTCCTCTTCTTCTTTTCTTCTTCTTTGCTTCTTCTTTTTCTCTCTTCTTTTCTTCTTCTTCTTCTTTCTTCTTTCTTCTTCCTTCTTCTTCTTCTTCTTCTCTTTCTTTCTTTCTTCTTTTTTTCTTCTTCTTCTTCTTCTTTCTTCTTCTCTTCTTCTTCTTTCTTCTTCTTCTTTCTTCTTCCTTTCTCTTTTCTTCTTCTTTCTTCTTCTTCTTCTCCTTCTCTCTTCTTTTTCTTCTTCTTTTCTTTCTTCTTCTTCTCTTTTTCTTCTCTTCTTTCTTTTCTTCTTCTTCTTCTTTCTTCTTTCTCTCTTCTTTCTTTTCTCTCTTCTTTTCTTCTTCTTCTTCTCTTCTTTTCTTCTTCTTCTTCTTCTCTTCTTTCTCTTCTTTCTTTCCTCT
>CAJHNH020005179.1:210000-242500 GCA_905116865.2 Candidula unifasciata
ATATGCTCATTATTTTTAACAAAAAGTAATTTCATGAAAAGTTGAAGATCGGAAGGAAATTTCTTTTTGTCCCCCCCCCCCCCTTTTTTTTTTTTTTTGGCAGTATAGGCACTCACCAACTCAGGTAAGGTAGGCCTAGCCTTTGCTATTACAAGCAGGTAACCCCATATCCCATCTATCACAATTATGTAGCTCTCTTCTCCCTGTCTCTTGGTCTACCTTGATTTATTTTTCCATGTGGTTCTCCGTGGAACTACATTCTAATTAAATTGTTCGGAGGTTTTCCTAACATGTACCCTATCCAACGCCTGCGATTCACCAGAATTTGTTTAGTTCTCTCCCAAAGCTCAACGTTAGTGATCCTATCATAGCATTCAGTTTCCTCTATTCCGCACAGGCACGAGTTAACAAATGAGTAAACATTTTAATAAAACATTAGTATAAACCATTATCTTTCAGGACAATTGGACTACTTAGTAAGTAAAGTAAAGGACTCATTTCCACACCTTCAGAAATATTGGATACATAGAAAGTAAAGTAAATTACACATTTCCACACCTTCAGAAATATTGGATACATAGAAAGTAAAGTAAATTACTCATTTCCAAACCTTAAGGGCTATTTGTTATATATAGTGAGTAAAGTAAAGGAGACAAGAAGAGGGAGAAAGTAAAGGACTCATTTCCACATCGTCAGGAGTATTAGGCTTATTTAACCTTTACTTTGTGGGTCATGTGGACATCATCACACCGGCTGCATAAATATATAGTGCCAGACCAATATTTTATAGATCAAACGACACTCGTTGGGTGATGTGGTCAACGTCAAACCGGTCACCTTATCTTCCCAGGACTTTACCTGTGTCGACCTGATAGCAAGGGTCGTTTAGGAAAAGAAAAAAGCTCGGCTCCGGATTTGAACTGACGACTTAGGATCTGCATGTAAGCGTCTTGCTGCTTCACAAAGGCGGCTCCATACAAACACCACGAACATACTAAGAGCGACATGTATATGTTTCTAAAGATTACGTTAAAATAGCAATTATCTTGTAAAGGAAAGTGACAAGACAGTAAGTGTTGACATATCGCATGCCGGATTGTGCCTACTGGGCAACGCTCATCCATCCAAGCGGTACAGTCTTCTTTCAGATGCACAGCAGTAAGTGGGTATCGCATGAGAGCACATTATTGCACGGTGCACAGACATGAGCTATCGACTTTGAAAAAAATAATCAGTTCAAGCCGATCGGGGTCGCCTTTTACGGCATGGTTGTCCTTATTTGTTTACTCAATACGGGGCCCAGAACCCACAAGTATATCAACAACAATTTATTCTGTTTGGATTTGATAAACATTACATTAGATTTTCTAGCAATGGTTTTATTCAGCAGGAAAATAATAGATCCACTAATGATATTTCCCTCTGGATACTAGCATCCACCTATAATAAGAGATTCGTGCAATTAGTTTACTGAGGCAAGCTTCAGTGTTGATGAAACAGTGTAGATAAATAGAAGCACACGCTAATTTTTGAAGCGTTTTTTCTTCTTATGCTTTAGCCTTCAGTGAACAATTGTGGCCTATTTGATTACCTCATAGGGATTACGCATCTTTACCCGTCCATACTCCGAGGTATAAGTAAGTAAAGAATTTAAACCAGTGGCGTTTCATGCATGAGCTGTGAGACTGATGTTTGTAAAGACCAGTAATCTTCAACAATTTTCAGGTCGCACACCTTGGATATATGGCAAGACTCCCTATAAATCCACCCTTGAGTATATGGCAACATCCTCATGCCTTTAAGCTCCGGAGTATATGAGACACCTATGCCTACCCTCAGTATATGACAAGACACCTATGCCTCTCCCTCCCCCCCCCCTCCCGGAGTATGTGACACGGCAATGCCTTTCCATGAGTATATGGCAATACCTCCCTGCCTTCCCCCGAGTATATGACAAAACCCGGAAGCTCCCGTTGAGATTATGACAAGACTCCCCATACCCACTCCCCTTAAGAATATGGCAAAATCCACAAGAGACTCGAGTGTATGACACTATCCTCAGGCCCCCTAGAGAATATGACAAGCCCCCCCCCCCCCGGGTATATGGAAAGCCACCCCTCCCCCTAAACATTTTGGGAAATTATGGCAAGACCCCCACGCACCCCCCCCCCTGCATATTACGTGAATGGCAAGACCTCCCCGACCTGTTGAGAATATGACAAGAGAACCGCACACCCCCCCCCCCCCCCCCCACCCTTTGAGTATTCTGCAAGACCTCCACACCCTGTTGAGAATATGACAAGATCCGCCTTTGAGTATTCTGCAAGACCTCCACGACCTGTTGAGAATATGACAAGAACCGCCTTTGAGTATTCTGCAAGACCCTCCACGCCCTCCTCTTTAGCAAATGACAAGCCTCCTCTCCCACCACACCCCACCCCACCCCAAAACATAACTTAATGTGGTAAAAAAAAATAAAGATGACAATAAGATTCCGCAGCAAGAAAAACAAACATTATGGAAATTCGTTTTGGTCAGAATGTTTTCTCCATCTAAATAATTATGAAGAAATACGTTTTGGTGAGAATATATTTTTTTTAACTAAAGGACCCTTTTCCACGCCTTCAGGCTCATAGGGCATGTAGGGCTAGACCTATATTTGTATAGACCAATCGGCACAAGATGGATGATGTAGTCAGCATTACGCCGGCCGCCTTTACTTCCACGGACTGCACCTGGTGGTACCCACTCAAGGCTGGGTCGACCTGGCAGATAAGGTCATATTTTGAAAAGAAAAGTCCGGCTCCGCCAGGAAGCGAACCCACGACCTTCCGATCCGCGGCGAGCGTCTAGCCGCTCCGCCACGGCGACTCCCTTGAAAGAGACCGATCCAAATATTGTCCCGATCAGAGGCGAAGTAGTATACTGGTAAACAAATGGGCGATCCAGGTAGCCGATGTTCATCTTAAGCGTCCTGCTCTTATTTGCATTTTCTCCTGCGTCATCATTACCTTCCTGACATCCCCCCCCCCTCCCCTTTTCCAAACACATACATATATTCACCCATGTAGAACAGTCCATGACTTCGTGTTCCTACGAATCACCCTCAATACCCAAAATTTTCTGACACACAAGTAATTACCGCATTCACTAAATTAAACGTAATTATAACTGATTTGTACGCTTTTTCTTCAAATTCCTCCATAATTCTTGAGCAATTTCCCGTGAACAAATAAATTCCCTACCGGTTTGCTAACTATGAGTGCAAAGAGACAGATTATTAAAAGCATATTTATTCCAACATTAGGCTACCAGTGCCAAACATGGACACTATCTAAAGCCCATATACGCAAAATTACCACCTGCGAGATGAGGTGCCTGAGAAAAGCTAACCATATGAGATCGAGTGAATAATGAAACTATCAGGCAAACTGTGGGAATGACACCTTGTACTAGATTCATCGAGAAACAGCAGATCGTGTGGTTTAGCCATCTCGTTAGAATGCAGCAAGATCAAATACCATCACAAGCACTACATCTCAGAAGACCAACTACAAGAGCAAGAGGACAGCCGCTGAAAATATGGATCGACAACATTAAAGACACTCTACGCCTTTACGGCATGACAATAGCCAGTGGCAGCCAACGTGCACTGGAACGCAAATTATTCCTCCCCACGGCGCTTAACGGCAGATGTGGTTCATCATGATGATGATGATAACTGATTTGTGTTATTTATTTTAAATGGCTTTGGGCTATAGGTTATGGCAGCCGAATTGGCACAACTCTCAAATAATATTTTCGCAATACAATTAAATGGAACTGAATTTAAGGAACTACAAATAACAGCATGAGCCTACGGTTTTATTATCTCTCTCTCTCTCTCTCTCTCTCTCTCTCTCTCTCTCTCTCTCTCTCTCTCTCTCTCTCTCTCTCTCTCTCTCTCTCTCTCTCTCTCTGATATATGCAAGCAGTTTTTAAGATTCTGACTTTAAAATCAAATTTCTTTTCTACGATTTTTCAAAACCACCCAAACCAATTTCATTTAAATCGAATTTACCCCAGTCTTATATAAGTGTAAGTTATGCCTACCAGTTCATTTTACTTTTATTTTTCTTTATGTAATGATCCCCTGGAGTTACTTAAGATTGTCTGAGGTATATTATGACACTTTCCCCTCTACAAAAGCTGCAAGAAAGTTGCCAAGATTGCAAAGGTAATACACTTGCATCCATGCGTTCCTTAACCCTATTGACTTCACACACAAAGGTAATGCAACTGTTCACTGCATTAAAAAGAAAGAAAAATACCAGTGTTGCCACTTTGGATGTTTTACATCCACATTTAGATGTTTTTCGTTGCATTTAGATGGCGTTTTTTATGTTTAGATGGTAGATGTTTTTCTAGCTGTTTTTCATTTAGGGTGAATTTATCAAATCTAACCTAAAAGAAACAGGATGAAATTTGACATCTTAAATGCTATCTTAACAATAAAATTGTGTCTTATAAGAGTAGGAAAAGGCTGTTCCACTTATTAGCGCCCTGATTATGTATTAAAAGAAACTGGAACAGCTAAAGCATACCAGAGTCATTTTGGATCTGAAGCTTCAATTTCAACATCCAAGCTAAGTTTATCCTACGGATCTTGTAAGGCAGACTTCAGTAAAGATGAGCACATTATTCTATAGATTAAGTTATATCAATTTGTGACTCCTTCAATTTGGATGTTTTTCTAGATGTTTTCCACTAAAATTTAGATGTTTTTGACTCCGTTTTGGATGTTTTTTGTCAAAAAAAGTGGCAAAACTGAAAAATACAACTGAAAACTGGATGCAAACATAGTGGGAAACGTGTGTGTGTATGTGTGGGTGGTGTGGGGGAGGACCTGATATTCAGTAAAGAAAAGAAAAAGCACAGCTATATGTAGGAGTTAATTGTTCGCTAAAAGTGCACAGAATGGGTCATAAGCGTACACTAGGAGGTGGTTCTTTAAAAGCCGTGCATAGTTCATGTTATTCTTTCTGCGGATGGGTTGCTGGGTACAATTAAGGAAGGACCAATAGACTAACTTTCTCTAAAAACTGAGTACTAAAAGAAACTAATCGGGGTAGCGGTTCTCAACCTGGTGGTCGCCACCCTTTTTGTGGAATAGACCAACTGCTTCCCCTGATGAGCATGTCGTAAAAGGCGTCTAATTAGTGTTAATCCCTTGGAAGTCAGAATGCATCTTTGAGAGGCGAGGAACCAGCAGTTTACAAACAAATAGGCTAGATAAGTGAAAAGGATGTACACGCACAACTCATGTTCTGAAACAGTGCAAACGTCCAGAAATGGACGAACAACAACAACATTCATCAGGAGTTTGCAGCCAAGTAAATGAAAAGCAAAAAAACTCATTGGTATATCTGGCATATGGTTAGTTGAGTATCCTTTACATGACGTTGCAGAACCAACCCCTACAACCCCTGGCTGTTGTGTGGTTTTCTAGGCAAATTACGTCCTGTAGTTTGCCATTGCTTCTGGACGGTCGGCTTTCTTGATACCACTGTCGAAAACAACGCATGGCGCATGGTCGGCAGCTGGTATCGAACCCGGCATCCGGGCAGTATAAAGCGTTCGCATCGACTTAGCCACAGAACCTACTATCGGGCATATTATTAAAGTAAAAATGTAATGGACTCTTTTTACCCCATAGGCGTATTAGGCAATAATGGACTAGACCTATATTTTAGGTATATAGTGCTAGACTATAATCAAAAGGAATGTTCGACTTAGGAACGATGAGGAGGAGAGTCGCCACAGAACCAAAAGTGATCGCGAACGATTCAAATGGTTTGGCCTTGTAACAAGACTGGCATCCGACAAGGCACGACAGAGAGCCATGTTTTACATATTAACAGGGTCGTCCCGGTTATGGGAAAGTTTAGTATGATAATGATGCATCCTAAAGATAGACCCTGCGACCCTTGGCTAAACCACGTCCGGCTGTATATATACAGTCCTGACAACTGAATCACGGTACACTTTAGAGTAGTCCCCTCGAAAATAGGTTAGAGCAAGCGTTTTCATGTTGCAGTGTGTGACATTTTAATTTGCTTACAAAGTCCTGTGTTCTAAACGTATTCGTATAACTAATCTACAATCGGATATTGTGTGTATAAGTGAATATACAGCAATTATTATTTTAATTTTAATTCACGGAAGACAGTCATGTTGTGATTTGTGTGTCACTGTTTCTAGTCAGTAGTTTGGACTTTTGGGAACTGGCTGTTTATTCCCTTTCTACTTTGAATGTAAAAATCTCACTCATAGGGAAAGTACAAACATGTAATTTAGAAGCCATATCTGGAGAATATCGACAGTTGTCAGTCGCAAACTATCTTGTGTTGGAAGAAAACTATTGCTTTCATATTGACTGTGCATAAATGGTGCAACCACACTGTCAATAAATTGTGTCTAGATATTTCGGAGCTCTAGGTAAGTGGATGAAAATAATATTTAATTTACCAACTAACCTCTCACAGCAAGTCACTCTTTGCTTCTTTACTAATTGTTGACTAACAGCATAATTATATGTTGTAGCAGTAAACTAATAATATTAATCCTTAATCATTTGACTTATGCTTCGCGAACACTGGCTGTAAACTCTTGAGGAAACTTATGGTAGTTCATCGACTTCTTTTGCATATTTGCAGTTGTACGGTCTGTGTTAATTTTTGTAAACTGGCTTTTGCTTTGCTTCGCGAACACTGGCTGTAAACTCTTGCGGAAACTTATGGTAGTTCATCGACTTCTTTTGCATATTTACACTTGTACGGTCTGTGTTAATTTTTGTAAACTGGCTTTTGCTTGGCTTCGCGAACACTGGCTGTAAACTCTTGCGGAAACTTCTGGTTGTTCATCAACTTCTTATGCATATTTGTTACCAATAAATTCGCAATGATAAGGAATTGATTTCATCCAACAAGATGAAACTGGACAAATTTGTTTGTGCTGTTTGTACCTTGAGGATACATATTTAGTAGTGCTATAAGTACTGTTAAGAAAACTACTCTGGGTGCAAAAAGTATTGCACATATCAATTTCATACTGATTGTGCTTGTTTACTAATTATTAAATTACAGTATAATTATATGTTGTAGTAGTCTACTACTACTAATAATAATAACCATCAATTATGTATGTTTATATTATGTATGACATGTTTTAGCAATCACCAGGAGAGATGCTTTTCCTACCAAACGTAACTCCACCAATGAGGGACCTAAATTGATCTTGACTTTTCACCCTAACAATGTGGTTGCTTCCAAAGTATTCTTTCGTCATTTGGACATCCTCCGCTCTGATCCGGACACCAAGATTATCTTTAGTGAGAAACCTAGATTAGTTTACAGACGAGATCGCAACCTTAAAGACATACTTGTCCGAAGCCGACTCCCACCGATCCATACAGCACTTCCTCTTGGGACTACTCAGTGCTCACGCAGCACCTGCAAAACATGTCCTTTCGTTGTCCAGACTTCTTCGGTCAGTTTCCCTAATGGTTCTTTTCAAATTAGGGAACCTTTTACTTGCGAATCCCGCAACGTAATTTATGCAATTATCTGCAAACGATGCAGCATGGCATACATTGGGGAGACTGGCAGGAAGCTAGCTGATCGTTTCCGGGAACACCTCTCTGATATCGACAAGAAGACACTCAAACCAATCCCTCTTCATTTTAATAGCCCTGACCACAGCGGTAAAGATGACATATCTGTCACAGCATTAAAATCTTGCTCTTGCAATCATACTACCCGCCTCGCTTTGGAAAATCGCCTTATCCACAGCCTTGGCGTTCTTAGTCCAAGAGGTATCAATATCCAACATACCTTCATCTAAATAGTTCTAATCTTATTACATTTTAAATGTTAATTATTTTATTTTATTTCATATTATTACCATATTCTATTTCTTATCAATATCATTTATGTATCATTAACACTTGCATTTCTTTTATTCCCAGTATTGTGACTATATTTTTTAGCCATCGTTTATTTTATTTTATTTCATTTATTCCGCATCACATTTTTTAAACGTCGCTCACGTCACCCCTTAGAGATCTACATACTCTCCATTCCTCTTTTGTGTAGTCCACTTGTGTTTGAAAAAGGCTGCCTGGTCGAAACGTTACGTTGTGTTGTTTTGTGCACGTTTTCCTTTTTCCCATTTTGTTGAGCTTTTTAGTCAAATTTCTCTGGAATTCTATGTATGACATGTGTATGTTTCATAGCAGTATTTTTTATGCACTAAATCTGATAAAGTACAAATGTCACCCCTCCCCTATCCCTATCCCCCTCCCCCCTCCCGCGCCTCTGATGCAACAATAACCTCTCAGAATCGATGAGTTAGCACTGATATTTCTTTCCTTTTGCTGAAACAACTTTTAGTTTACATCTAAACGTTATTGATGTTTATGTTCATGTTGACTGTAGCAAAAGCATTTTTGTTTGTCGTAAAAGACTTTATTTTTATATTTAATTGGCACACTTATTTACCTTAAAAATGACGTATAGTTCTAAAAAATATGTCGAAAATTAATTAAACTAGTTTAATTTGTGTATACATCTCCTCGATAAAAACTGTGGACGCAGAGGGACTCAACTCTTGCACAAGAACGGGAATTCCCGTTTGAGCTGTACGGCCTTATAAATCTGGAGCTGGCAGTGGCTAAACTCAGTACGTGTGTACACACGCATAACTGGGTAAGCTAGACGAGGCTGGGTAAAAACACAGCGTAGCTTGTTTAAGGCCGGAGAATTTCACCTAGGCCTGCCAGCCACGTGGACACTGCAAGGGCTAACAAAACTGCTGTGCAAAGCACAGTTCAGGACTCTCTTCGCTGAAGACTTGTGTTGCAGACATCATGTGTGACCGAACCGTTAGATTGTCATAGTTTCTTTGACACATCATATTGACTAGTAAAAATGTACCGTCGTAGTTATTATCTGTAATGCGTACTTACTGTTCGGGGTGCGATTAAATGTGTTTAATGCGTGACATGGTAGATAATACGCGTTCCGTTTAGATCTCAGTAAGCATTAGATTTAGGGTAGTAGTTAGACTCTGTCAGTATAAACAAATTCTTAACGATAAGCTAAACCATGCATTGTTTGTGGCCTTAGCATCTGCCGACACACCTCTAGACCACAGGTGGCGTGTGCCCTAACGTCTTTGGCATCGTGAGACAGCGGGTTGAGTTAGCGCTGTACGGGAGCGTGGTAGTTGCTCAGAGCTTATTTCTTGAACATGAAAAGGTGCGACTAAGCAATTTTAAAGTTAGAAGCGGCCTGGTTTTCAGAATAAGGAGCACTACCACTCCTGAGGTGTAGGTCTACTAGTTAGTTTTTGTTTTTTTGATAATAAAGACTGTGTATGTGTTCAGACCAGTGTTTGACTTGGGTGTGTTTGTCAGCAGTGTTTTTCTGTCATTAGCCTACAGCGTAGCCTATGGAATCTAACCCTAGACATATAGGTTTTTGACACTTATACAGAACCAGATGTCGACCACACAGAATATAGACAGCAGTTGGTCAAAATCAAACCTCTGACCGTTACTTCCCAAAGACATAGTATGAAACATATCTTAGGGTTAGTCTACCTGCAGGCAGAGGGCCACTTCCACATTCGAGCCAGTGTCGCATTTAGGTACTAGCTAAATATCCATCCATCCACTTACGTAAAACAAAACCAAAAATCGACCACGTTCAACCTACTGCGAGCAGTATGGGTTACAGTTATAGTATGGTTTCTTTGTGAAATTTATGTTGGCTAAGAAATGGCTATTGCACCAAAACTAGTGGCTTGGAGCCGTACTCTGTACCTAGTGAAGACTGTTGGGAAGGATGCTGCTTTGATGGATATGTGCACACGTCCACGTGCGAATTTGTACACACGTGTTTGCTTACACACATACATATGCACGTACACATACACTCAAGGCAGACGTAGTCGTGCATTGGCCAGACGCTCCCCTGTTGGCCAAAAGGCCTTGGGTTCAGATCCTGACGTAGCCGGCCTCTAGTCTGGGTATTTTGTTTTTTAAGCTGCAGCTCAGAGTCCTACACTTTACACGGGCTAAAAAAAAATTCAAATTTGTGTTCCACGAATATAGTTTTCTTTTAATATATTTTAAAAGATTTTATTTCACCATATTTAAAATTTAAAATCACATAATGTGATTTCTGTGATTTTCAACAACAAAATAAATTTTGGAAAAATAAATGTGAATATGTTAGTAAACATTAAAGAACAATCATCATCATCATCATCATGTAGCAGGTCTTTTGAAGAACGTCGCTCTCATCACGGTCTGCCTGAAAGAAACTCGGTCTCTTGTCAGCTATCCCGCCTCGTGTACTTTCACATTCCTTCGAAGGCTGAATGAGTTTGAAAAGGTGGCATGGAAAACAACCAACGGCACAGTAAAACGGATGTACACGCAAAACTCATGCCCTGGCACAGAGCCAATGTCCAAAATGGACGAACCAGAACCCTTCAGCTCTTGCTTACAGAAGGTGAACACAGAAGAAAAATATGCTTGCATACTCATGCAAAAACACCCATACACTCACGACTACACACCCATACATACGCAGTCACACATATATACACACTTATGCATACCCATAAATGCACACAGTCTCATAAATACACCATTCATACATGCACACACTCACACATATACACATACTACCAAACATCTAGACATACATTAATACATACACATAGTGGTACATAAATATACTATTTCATAGCCAAAAACAAATATGTTTACACACACATGCATACTTATGAGTGCAAACAGTCACATAAACACACACACACACACACACACACACACACACACACACACACATATATATATATATATATATATATATATATATATATATATATATATATATATATATATAAACATATTCATGTATACCAAAACATACCCCAACACAAGTGCATACCGACACAGATACATACATGTCGCAGACAGACAGAACGAATCAACGAACGAACAAACTTTTTTTTCACGGGTTAAGAACTGGGCACGTAGTCTCGTCTAACATTCTGTCGTTCCAGCCCACTCTTTGCATGCAATTAGTTCTTTTTTTACACAGTTAGTTCTTTATTTGCACAGTTAGTTCGTTATTTGCATAGTTAGTCTTTATTTGCACAGTTAGTTCTTTATTTGCAGAGTTGGTCCTTTATTTGCACAGTTAGTTCTTTATTTGCACAGTTAGTTCTTTATTTACACAGTTAGTTCTTTATTTGCACAGTCAGTTATTTATTTGCACAGTTAGTTATTTTTTTTTTTGCACGGTTAGTTATTTATTTGCACAGTTAGTTCTTTATTTGTACAGAAAGTTCTTTTCTTGCACAGTTTGTTCTTTATTTGCACAGTTAGTTCTTTTTTTGCAGTTAGTTCTTGATTTGCACAGTTAGTTCTTTATTCGCACAGTTAGTTCTTTATTTGTACGGTTAGTTCTTTATTTGCACAGTTAGTTCCTAATTTGCTTATCATTTCATGGGTTATTATAATAATCATAATTATAAAAATAATCATAATAATAATAAATGTTCACATTATTTAAGTTTTAACAATCATTGCTAGAATGTTCTCTAATTATATTTATATTACAAACGTTTTAAAATGTATAATTATAAACCTAATCCAAAAATGTTATAGGTCAAATAAGTTGCATAATTTAAACATCATAGATATCAATTAAATATTAGTTACAAAGGCTGGAAAGCGTTGGACAGGCCAGATAGATAGATGGATAGATAGATAAAGAGAGATATAGATAGATAGATAGATAGATAGATAGATAGATAGATAGATAGATAGATAGATAGATAGATAGATAGATAGATAGATAGATAGATAGATAGATAGATAGATAGATAGATAGATAGATAGATAGATAGATAGATAGATAGATAGATAGATAGATAGATAGATAGATAGATAGATAGATAGATAGATAGATAGATAGATAGATAGATAGATAGATAGATAGATAGATAGATAGATAGATAGATAGATAGATAGATAGATAGATAGATAGATAAAGAGAGATATAGATAGATAGATAAAGAGAGATATCGATAGATAGATAGATAGATAGATAGATAGATAGATAGATAGATAGATAGATAGATAGATAGATAGATAGATAGATAGATAGATAGATAGATAGATAGATAGATAGATAGATAGATAGATAGATAGATAGATAGATAAATAGATAGATAGTTAGATAGATAGATAGATAGATAGATAGATAGATAGATAGATAGATAGATAGATAGATAGATAGATAGATAGATAGATAGATAGATAGATAGATAGATAGATAGATAGATAGATAGATAGATAGATAGATAGATAGATAGATGGATAGATAGATAGATAGATAGATAGATAGATAGATAGATAGATAGATAGATAGATAGATAGATAGATAGATAGATAGATAGATAGATAGATAGATAGATAGATAGATAGATAGATAGATAGATAGATAGATAGATAGATAGATAGATAGATAGATAGATAGATAGATAGATAGATAGATAGATAGATAGATAGATAGATAGATAGATAGATAGGTCTAAAGCAACGGGCTGAGAGATGTCTGTGGTGCAGTCTGACAAATAAATGTATAAAACAAATTACACAGATCAATAAGCATTGACGAAAATGCAGACACACACAAGGAGGGATGGCTGGCCATATGGATCGATCGTCTGGTGCGGGGGAGTAGCTAGTCGGGTTTAGAGGAGTGACAAATACACAGAGGCATAAATATAGAAAAAAGAAAATAGTGACCTGGAAAAGGTCGAAGAGTAAAAAGAACGTTCACTGTCCGGGAAGAAAAATGATCTTTGTGACCCTTAACAATATACACATATAAAAGACATCTTATTTTTCTTTAATAATTTCCCCTCCTCATTCTATTTTTTTTATCTTCCGCCTTCTTTTCGTCCTCCTTATTTACCTCATTTTCCTCATGCTTCTTCTTCTTCTTCTTCTTCTTCTTCTTCTTCTTCTTCTTCTTCTTCTTCTTCTTCTTCTTCTTCTTCTTCTTCTGCTTCTTCTTCCCTCCTGATGTTAATATTAACACCATGTGGATACACTGTCATTAAAGTATTTATGGTGCTTTCTCAATATCCAACCCCAAAGAGGAAAAATCCACAGGTCACAGGAGAGTCTAGTGTTTCAGGGAGTGGTAGATAGGCTGCGTGCAGTCGTGGGACCTAGGCTGCATGCCGTCGACAAACCTAGGTGCACTCTTTTGTGTGACGTAGGTGGATTGGGGTTAGGGCCAGTCCTACCTATTTTGGGGTCGTTAAAAGCATCGGAAAGCCGGGATTCACAGTCTTACCACCTTGTTGGACTGTCCAGTGACGTAATTTGAGGTAAGGATATTACGAAAGAAGTGTATTTACTTCTTTACGTAGCTGTTTATCTAAAGCTTTTGCAATTTGTGAGGCCCCTTAGGATTGTGAGAATCTAGCCTGTAGCTTTATTTTTAGGGGGGTGGGGGGTAAAGTAAAAGACTATTGTCCACGCCTCTAGGCGTATTGGACATATAGGGCTAGACCATATTTTGAAGAGCAATCAGCTTTTGGTGGGTGATGTGGTCATTATCACGACGGCTGCCTTTACTTCTTAGGACTGAACCTGGTGCCCACTCAATGATGGGTCGATCTGGGTGAAACCTAAGTGACCACTTTCCGATCCGCAGGATCTATCGATCTAGCCGTTACACCACGGTTTAAAGATCATTTTGACATAGTGCCCGCCCCACTGATGTGAAAATGTCCTTTACTACTTCATTGAACTCAATGGTGTCCACTCGCCTGCGGATTCAAAGATCGCGGACTCTAGGGAACCGTGGTGATGTAGTGGCTAGACTCTCGTTTACGAATCTGTAGATAATAGGTTTAAATCCACATGGCTATTTTGTGGGCATGACCTCGGTCGACCTAGACTTCAAAGTGCTCCGGGTTAAGTCCTTGAAAGTTAACGTCTCCGGCGTGATGCTGACTGCATCACCCGTTTAGGATCTTCACAAGCCGTTCTCAACCTGTGGGTGGCGACCGTTTTGTGGATCGAACGGCCCTTTCATAGGGTTCGCCAGAGACCATCGGAAAACACAGAAGTAATGAAGTAGCAACCAAAATAATTGTATGGTTAGAAGTTTTCACAACATGAGGAACAGTATTAAAAGGTTGCAGCATTAGGAAGGTTGAGAGCCACTGGTCTACATAATTATGAGTCTGGCCACACATTCGCGACGTGTCACGGGCATGTAATAGGACCGTTAGGTTTACTACTTTTCTAATATACCAAATAGCAACGAAAGAAATTAGTCGCAGCTGTATTATCTGAATATTCCTAATGGTATGTTATGTCATTTTTTATCAATCGACGTCACTGCACATTAGGCATTTCCATGCGTGCTCATTCTTTAGATGCAGCAGCCACTCTGAAGTACTTCTACTTATTGATCCCATGAGAAGCTGGTTACTTTGTCTCTTATCTCGGCCTTGAAGACGACATAGACGTGCTTCACCATGCTTTACTCCATGTCAGGCAATCGTGTTATAATCAGGCATTCCTTATTATCCACTATTCCAGTCCAAACAGCGTTGACGATATCTGCTCTGTCCATGCTTTCCCCCGCAATCCTTAGTGCAGTGTCTGCCAGCTGGTCCCTCGCTAATTTCCCTAACGCCCTCATGATCCGGTGTGTAGATCCAGGTGATGGAGGTTAAGTGCGATTTTCGAATGCTTTCTACCCATTCAGAGCTCATACCGCCTGTTGCTCTCTTCTAAAGCATATTCATTTAGTCTTATACAATTACTGCCTGTGTGGCAGTTTACTCGGATGCCCATGATAATGCTCTAGAAGCAGCGGCTATTTCCATGGTCATGCTTGACTTGGTTTTCTTGTAAGAGCCGCTGTTTTCCTGTATTGTTTTCCCCCTTCTTTACGATGTGTATGCCCATGCTGACCGTGATCCCCGCTTCATGGATCCATCTGGTAGATGATGATATCTTCTTGGTCTGAATGCTGATCTATCAGTTCCTTTACTTCTATGTCTACAGCCGCAGGAATTTGATCCCTGCAGCACATTCCGAGTGTGATGACAACCTAAGAGATGTCTATTGGTGTATTCATCCATTTTTTCCGTTACTGATTACGTCTATGTGACATACCAGCTGGGTTATTGTTTGAGTACTGTAACGATGTCGGCGTTTGTGGCTTAGGCGTTGCAAATGGGCTTAGTAATGCTGGGGTGCTGGGTTTGATTCTCGCTGCGGACTGTTAATCTTGCGTTGGTTTCGACAAGGCTACCGAGAAAGCTGATCGTTTAGACAGCAGTGGCAAACTACATAACGTAAAATTTGCTTAGAAAAACCACAACAACCAAAAACATTATAGGGATGGTTCTGCTACTTTAACGATACTGATTAATCTTGCTTCTAATTTTTGACAAGTTTTTGAAAAATTAGGTTCACCCAAACTGACTATTCATAAAACACCTGAATGCAAACTGGCAAACACATTTTACTAACACTCAGTACCTGTTGACGTTTCCATCTGGAGCCTTGCCATGTTGCAAAACATTCGTCTACATTGCAGGCCAAGAAAACAGAGCGTGAACATAAACCACAGAACGTCAAATAAAACGGAACCTCAGTAGGAAATGTATATTGTTGATAATTACAAAACGGAGATATTGGATATAAGAAGGAATATGTGATAAAGTTCGCAGAACGGGTTTAATGGGGTTTTCTCTTGTTTTTATGAATAGAAACAGAAGAGGAGATGTAAACGGTGCAAAGTTTCTAATTAAAAAAAAAAAAAAAACAGCAACTAATAAGAAGGCGTCACTGACCTATCTAAAAAAAGATTTCTTTATAGGGCACTGGTTTTCAAACGAGACGTGCCCTAAGGGTGTTTCAAGGGCGTACCAAGAAATTTTAAACAAATTAATGCATTGGTGCTTGTCAAAATCAGTGATACAATTTATTGCACCAGTTTAAGTATAATTTTTTATTTGGTTCGACGTTAGTCTCCCCAAACAAAGTAGGTCACGTTATGTTGACAAATTTGTTAGGCTTGTCTA
Organism: Candidula unifasciata; assembly: GCA_905116865.2. Lineage (NCBI taxonomy): Eukaryota > Metazoa > Mollusca > Gastropoda > Stylommatophora > Geomitridae > Candidula > Candidula unifasciata. Next base: position 226,180 of record CAJHNH020005179.1, read on the forward strand.
CTTTGCTGCAGGTTACGGGTTTCCCGCTCTGTTTTCTGTTTTCTGACTGGCAATAACGTGTTTTTTTCGAGAAAGAGAATGCCTGTAACATAGGTTTCATCACGCTCTAAAGGGGTTTTCTGTTAGACCCAGTTTGTCGTTGTTTTTGGAGTGTTTAAAGCGATGGCATGCTGAAATATACAACACGCGATATCAACGGCAGAGCGGAACACCCCTGTAACCTTATGCCAAGTACGAATAACTAGAGGTCGACTAATCAGAAGTCAGCCAGACTGAAGGTCGACCAATCAGAAGTGTGTGTAAAGAAGTATGTAAGACTGTAAATGGGAACAGCAACGTCGAACAAACCAATTTTTTTTTTTTTTCAATTGGCTTTTTCTTTCACACACCTTTGGGTATCCACATTTTCCACCTTTAACCGTCATAAAAACAAATGAGCGATGCTAGTATGATGTGTTCAGTGAGCTGAGTTCTGCTTGGTCCGACGCCGAAACAAAAATAACAGCATCATTAAGGCAAAACAGTGATGTTTGGACACTAAATTACCAATTCTTATTGAAAGTTTCCTTTATATTAATTGACACTGATTTTTTTTTTTTTTTCACGTGGACTTGAACTTATAGTAATCTCCCCCTGGTTTCTGGGTAGTGAGATCGGACCGCCGGATGCATTGTTATGCATGCAAAAAATCGCTTGTCAGTTGGAAATCGAAAAGAGTAGCCTAACGGGCATGCACGGGCAAAAAAATTGAAGTTAAAAATCTACCCAAAATTATTTGCGGATCCCCGCTGGTGCGACAGAGCCTGTACACAGTGTGAGCTTCTTTCGTCTCAGACTTGAGTTAGAAGAAGAACGGAGCACTATTGGGTTACTACCCGTGTGTCATGATGTTGACCCGTTGTTCAAACCTCACAACATCAAACCTCTATTTAAGTTGGGGATGGGGAAAGGGCGCTGTGGTGGTGTTGTCATTTATTCAAGGAGGGTGCCTTCTTATAAAGTTGAAAACCACTATCATAACGGAAAAACAGCCGAGGAGGATGAAATTATCATTCTCCGTCTCCATGTGGAACGAGTTTTTCGTTTTTCTGATGTCCCACCGTGGCTCGGCAGCGTCTGTGGCTTAGGTGTTGCCAAAGAGCTTCGTAATGCCGGGGTGGGAGGTTCGATCCCAGCTGCGGGCCTTGCCTTGGTTTCGACAGTGGTATCGAGAAGCACACCATTCAAAAAGCTATGGCAAATTACTGGTATTTTAACTTGCCTAGAGAAACTACAAGAGCCAAAACATGCTGGGGTTGGTTCTGCAACGTCATATAAAGAATACCCAAGTAACGTTTTAATCCTGGCTGTTGCCCGGTGCCCTAATTTAACCCAACCTTTCTTTGGGTTGAACGCGGTTTCTGGGACCTCTTTAAGGGTAATCCTCATCAGAGTGGTGGCATTTTGCGTCACCGGGTGTTTATCGCTCAGTGTGATGTCCTGGTGTGATAAAACGTCAGTCAGTCAGAGGATCAAATATAAACATTGAATGATTCCTACCGTCAATAGAATAAACAGTCAGGAGGTATAGACGGCAGGCAAAATGTGGGAGATTTAAGAAATGTTTGCATGCATAGCGCAACAACATAGGGAAAAATGCGATAAAATAGATAAAGTGTATCATCATCATCATGTAGCAGGTCCTTTACAGAACGTCGCTCTCATCACGGTCTGCCTAAAAGAAACTCGGTCTCTCGCCAGCTCTCCCTCCTCATGTACTTTCATACACAAGGAGTCACTTAATACCCTGTGCCCATCTTCATGTTAGTCGGCCCCTCCCCCCGCCCCCTCTTCCTGGTACCATGCCTTCTGCTATTATTTTGTCCAATCCGTCGTGGTGCTTAATATGACCAAAATATTTCAACTTCCGAGACAGGATGCTGTTTATTAGCCAATCTTCCTTGATGTTCAGATCTTTCAAAATGTCAGGATATCTCCTCTTCTTTGTACAAGATATTTTCAGAATCTTTCTAACGCATTTTAGCTCAAAAGACACGCTTCCCTTTCTTGGGGACTGGGAGAAAGTACACGACTCACATCCGTTTTTGCTACAGTAAAGACGCAATCTCTAAAAATTCAAACTTTGATCTCCTTCTGGGGTTCGACCAATAACTTTTAATGCTGTATAAGCTGTATAATGTATAAGCTCTCTAATGTTCTATAAGCTGATAAACTGTATAAGACTGCTAATTTAAAGAAAGAAATAAAAATGTTAAAAATGCGTCAGTGGCAAAAGTCCGTGGGACAAAATACATTTACAGTTTTGTAATAAGAAAGGGGGTGATTTAATGGACAACAACACCTCTCTAGAGAAGTGGACTGTCTGCGATCGATCAGGAATGAGGCGCTGGGGAGCGCCTGACCAGGCGAGCCAAACAGTGCGGGCGTTTATGTGTGTCAATGGCGAATCCACATTCTCGCCAGGGTGAGAGCGACGCTGGGTAGGATTTTTGTCTAATATAGCGTGATATGGGCCGACTAAAGACAGCACACTTGTCGGTTGTGGGTTGAGGACACGAGGAGAACTGCCATGGAAATAGGAATTACGATTTACTGGAAACCTGGTGCGTTAGAGAGAGGTTTGGTATTTGTGTATTTTGGTATGTGTGGGGGAAACGTGTGTCGTCTGTGCTGGTTTCCGGGCGTGTTCACAGACGTGGAGGAATAATTAAGGGCGCCACAAAAACTGCAATATCAGAATACCAAGTTAAGTTGAAACAGAAACAAAGAAGAACCATTTGTAGTGTCGAGGTCCAACTGTAACTTTGAAAGAAGTCGGGTGTGGAAAATAATGGGGTGGGGGAGGGGGGGGGGGGCAGTGGTGTTTAGAAATTATAAATTTAGGAAATAATTAAATACACATATTCAAGGTACAGGTCACCGTCTCAAACAATAAGCAAACGATTTGGGGGGGGGGGGGGGGGTCCAAATGCATATTTTCCTAGGCCAGGGGTCAGCGTCATTCCCTCCACCCCCGCCCCTCCCACCCTTTTTGTTTTTGAACCGATAATTATCGGAGAAGGGGGCCTCCAGATTTCTTGGGAGCACCCTGGGTTTACATATTCTCACAAACTTGGATGGGGTAGAGCAGAGGTTCATAAACTGGGTGCCGCGGCACCCTGGTGTGCCGCAAGAGTATGCCACGGCTCCGAGGCAGTGATCAAGAAAAGTTGTAAAATTATGAAAGAAAGCATGCAGATACTTAGGAGTTAAAACTTAAGTTGTATTCCCTAACCGCTGTCGAAAGTTGAGTTGAGTTGGGTCAAGAACTGACATCACAGCACTCGTGGCATTCCAATGTATGCCATGTCCTCATCTTCAGCAGCAGCGCAGAATTCTAATACTGATGGTACCGGTCACAATCTAGTTATATGTTCGTCTTGCCTTTCCTCCGAGTGTAGTGAGCCGGCAAGACCCTCTGGTTACACCCAGGTCCTCGTTCTCTCTAGATCCTAATAATCTTCTTTCTCTACTGGTTCCGTTGCTTGTTCCCGAAAGGCTTTGACAAAATCGGACTTGTCATGTATCAATTCACCACCCAGTGGTGCAGATCCAGCAAATATGTCTGACTCTTCATTACCCAAATAAGAGAGTTAATTGTCCGTTTCACACTCACCCGTGTTTCATACTGCATAAAATGCCGAGTTACGCTAATCATTGTCATTATATTTATCTCGAGGTGCGACGGATACTCTACCTGAATTTAATATATATATATATATATATATATATATATATATATATATATATATATATATATATATATAATTTTAAAACAATACGAATCTGCTACCCTGACCAGACTGCACAGAATGAAAAAAAAAAATACAAAGATATTCTCTCTCTTTCTTTCTTTCTTTCTTTCTTTTTGTACCCCACCAGGACATCACACAAGCGATAAGCACCCGGTGACACAAGGTGCCACCATGCAGGTGAGGATCACCCGTGGAGAGGTTCTGTTTGGCCATATTCAGGGCACCGACAAAAGCCAGGGTGGGGCTTTAAAAAAGACACAATTGTACCCCCACATGGGAACGACTATTTAACGACTTAAAAAAAAAAAAAAATAAACGAAGAGACCAGACAAGATCACTGACTGCGTGACATTCAACCCCACCAGGACCGCATAACAAGGAATAAACAAACATGTTCTTATTCTTTCTTATACCATGCCAGGACATCACACAAGCGATAAACACCCGATGACACAATGTGCCAAAATGTGAATGAGGATCACCCGTGGAGAGGTCCCAAAAAACTACGTTCAGCGATTAGACCACATTTATGGCCGAGGTAATTTGCGGTACCTTGCAAGAGCCAGAGTAGGGCTTCAAATAACGAAAAATTGCATCCCAAAAAGGGATGACAAGATATATCATAATAAACAAACTGCCACCATTCAGATGAAAATAGATGAGAATCACCTGGGCACAAATCCCCAAAACGCCTTTTAACCGTTAGGTTATAATAGGGCCCCCGACTACTTCCCTAATTTCAAACCATAATAAATGTGAAAGAATATTATCATTACGTAAACGTAGACAAACAATTGTTTGTCTCCCTCGCTGTCGCCTTAACAACCATTGATTGCGTCCCTTAGGGTAGCTGCTGACAGGATTGCCGTTGAATGCTTTACGTGTACCAAAAAGTGATATGCTGACGATCTATATTTCGAAGTGAGGTTGGTACAAATAATTTTCTAGACGAGGTACCCTAAAATATACTTCACTGGCAGGACTAGCTTATAGGTTCGTGCCAGAATTATCCACTCTGACATTTTATTCAACACTCATTCTTCTGTGTGGGAGTCGCAGTCGTGTAGCGGCTAGACGCTCGCCTACGGATGTGAAGGTCATGGTTTCCGACCATGTCGGAGCCGGACATTTTAAATATTTACCTTGGATCCCAGATCGACTCAGCTTTAAATGGCTTCTATGTAAAGTTGTGGGAAGTAAAGGCGGCCGGTGTAATGTTGACCATATCACCCACCGTGTGCCCACTGACTTAAAGGTCTAGCCCTATTTCCCCAATACACCTGAAAGCGTAGAAAAAGGTCCTTTACATTTACTTTACACTCAGCTGTGTTCTGCTTGATTTGATTGATTTGATGTAATTCAAGAACCGAAATCACAGCACTCGGGTAATTCCCATAGGCGCTCCGTCCCCACCTTCAGCAGCCAGTGAAAGGTTCCGATACTAATGGTGCCAGTAGCATTATGATTAAACGTCCGTCTTGCCTTTCCTCTGAGCCTCGAGTATCTGCCAGAACTTCTCGTCACTCCTCATTGCATCAATCTCACCGGACTGTTCTGCCTGTTATTGCTTTCTGGTCCCACTGCCTTTTGTTTACTAAAAGTGTTTAGGGATGTCAGAAGACTCATAACAACAGGTCATAGTCGGTTTACAGTATAAATTTCTTGTATTTCTTTTTTGCAAACGAACATTCAAGTTGCTGTAATTCCCTAGAAGCCGAGGTAGTACTCTGGATAGATCATTGTCTCCCAAACCAAAGCTCTTAAGAACACTGCATCGGGTCAGATATATATATATATATAAAAAAACCTAAGTTACCTTGGCTCCCTGGTCGACTCAAATTATAAAAAGTATCAGGGATTTCCTTAGGAAGTAAAGGCTAAAGGTGTGTTGTGTGCCAAATCACCTAGTGTCCAACAATTGGTCTATCAATAGCACCAAATACATATCGCGCAATTAGTGAATAAAGGGTTCTTTATTCACATACCTCTCTCCATCACACCCCCCCCCCCCGCCCCCTCTATCTTTGATTTGGGTCTCTATGGCGAAGTGGTCTATACCTCTGACTCGTGCTCTGAAGGTCTTGGGTTCGTTTCACAGCTGCGCCGTTCATTTCACGAGTACAATTTTTACAAGACTCCCGTGGGTCATTGACGGAGTTACAAAGTACAAAATACAGACCAAAACTTCAAGTACCTGGTGCCAGCCTCATATTGCTAACACGATCAACGCTCAGTTGGTAATGGTATTTTTTTTTTTTTGTTCCTTTTTCCGTCTTTCGTCTTCCGTTTTCCGTCTTTCTTCTTCGGTCTTCCCTCTTTCTTATTCCTTCTTCTTCTTCTTCTTTTACTTCTTATTTTTTCGTCTTCTTTGCATTCACCCGCTGCAAACTCTGGCGGAAAGTTTTGGGTATTTGTCCACCTCTTGACTTTATTCTTGTCCCACAACCCACTTGGGTAAAATTGTGTTAAAATCTCGCCTGCCGGTTGTACTTTCCAGTGGATTTTCTGTTACTATTATAAATCTGACAAGTGCTTTCTAAGTAATAAAGATGTGTTTCATTGGAATTCAGAGTTATAGGTTTCTCATCTTGATTTTGATCTATCTCTGAATTATGTTCGTCCACTAAATGACGATACCCTTCCACTTAAATCGCTAAAAACCTCCCTTTCCTTTACATAAAATTGACGAAAAGAAAACGTAGAATCATAAACAGCCAACTGATGCGGCGATGGCTTGCAACTTATTTTAAAGAAAACACAACTAAAGCAAAATGATAACAAAAAAGAAATTAAGTAACAGACATAAGAAGATAAACTAGACAATGTCTAAAACAATTTAAAAAAAAAAAGAAAAGAAAACAAATATGAGCACACTATAGAAGCAATATCAAGAAAAGATATAAAACCGTACGAAAAGTATATCAGCAAGCTTCGCAATATAACAAAATCAAACAGAACGTACAAGTTGCTGCTATGGATCTTTCATCATCACACACATGAATCAAACAATACAACATAAATACACCAAATACTCACCTCATAAACATCTCGATCCCAGTGTCATCCATGTTCCGCCGTATGGCTTTCCAGGATTGCTTGATCTTAAATGCCTGTCGAATGTCTATAGGACAGTTCTCATCGATGGCGTTTCCACCTGAAACCGTTTTCTGATAGAGAAACTTCATTGGCTCGGGACGCACGGCGTTTCCTTTATTTATGTCAACTACTTTGCTTTCCTCGCATCCCATTGTATCCGAATTACTGGCAAGTATCAGTAGATGTGAATTATTGTGAAACCTGACTGGACTAGTTATAACGTTAGTTCGGCCATTCGATAATTACCGTTTTTATAGTTTAAATGACGTATGAGTCCAAATCTGAGATTCCACATCAAAATAAGTTGTAATTTTAAAAGAAAAGTTGGCGGTGTACTAAAATAACAACACAGTGTTCAGCCGTTTCAAAATCAAATTGCTAGACATCAGATTCGGCCACAGTACTTAAATACAAAAATTCATAGAGGTCCTAATTTGAAGAAAAAAAAATAATGATGATGGTGATGATAATAATAAAAGTAATTGTATAACATGGAGTATTTATAAGGATCGAAGACGCATTTAGGCGGAATTGAATAATTGACACAGGTCGACCTATAGTAAAACTGTGTAAGGACATGCCATGGGAAGAACTCAATAAAGTTTTGTCATTGACAACAGTACCCATGGGTACCCATGGCAGTACCCATGACAACGATACCCATGGTACTCTATACAAATATGGATATAGAGACGCAGTTCTATGAAACTGGTACTCTACGCTAATACTGGATATTGTTACGTATAAACACACTAGGACTCCATGGCGAAGTGGTCAAACCGTTTGTAACTCGCTTTGAAGGTCATGGGTTCTCGTCACAGTTGCATCGTTCAGTTGACTCTTTACTGAAATATCCGAGGATTGTTGCTGGAGCTACGGAGTTCGTGCTTGTACGAAGGCCTCAGCAGGCTGCTGGCTGTATTGCATGGATAAGCTTGGCCCAGATCTGATAAGCCCGAACTAATGAAGTCGATCGTTTAAAGTCTACCATTACCTTTGCATAAACACATAACATTAATGTAAAGTCAAGGACATTAATTATTTCAGTGCCAAGCAACATTATCCTATGTGGTGAGCTGTTAATCAAATGTTTAAATAGATAAACGAAGTGAAACTGAATCGTTTAAATTGTGCCTTAGCATACTAATAACACCTGGCCATATACTGTAATATCTAGCTCTGTGAAACAATCCCTGAGAAAGAGAATAGAGGCTTTTGAGCTGAAATGCTATAGAAAGATTCTCAGAATGTCTTGGACAAAGAAGAGGAGAAATACTGACATCTTGAAAGATTTGAACATCGAGGAAGACTGGCTAATAAACAGCATCCTGTCTCGGAAGCTAAAATAATTTATTCATATTAAGCGACACGACAAATGGGAAAAATAATAACAAAAGGCATGGTACCAGGAATGAGAGGCAGGGGCCGACCAACACGAAGATGGGTACAGGAAATAAGTGACTCCCTAAGTATGAAAGTACATGAGGTGGGAAAGCTGGCGAGAGACCTAATTTATTTCAGGCATACCGTGATGAGAGCGACGTTCTGCAAAGGACCTACTACATGATGATGATGAGCACTGTCAATGCTGTCTATTTGGGTGTTACAGACCAATGCTCTTTTATCGTGGGTGCGATGGGGTTAGGTCTCTCTGACAAAATCTTCTGGCACCGAAGGAGGTCATACTGGCGACCAGGTCGCCCATTAGCTCGCCGGTAGACAACTTCGCCCCCAGTCGGGACAGTATTTGGGTCTATCTCCTTTAGTCACACCAACACTGCTGGAGTCCTTTTCAGGGCTTATGGTGGCGAGCGATGCTAAGCCATTCAATATGGCTCACATAACTAAGTCACAATTATAACCTGAAGCTTCCGTTTCATGGATGCTGGTTGAATGTGACCACTTTTTGTGTGTGCAAAGAATCTACCATCTACTGAAAGAATTAACCTCTATATTAGCATGGCTCTGTATTTCCAAGCAAATGTATAGACACCTAGAAAGTAAATTGCCTATTTTTTTCAGGACGTTGCAGAATCAACCCCAACATTGATTGACTGTTCTGGTTTTTCTGGGCAAAATTTACGTTCAGTAGTTTGCCATTGTTCCTGGACGGTCAGCTCTCAGCAACGCTGTCGAAATCAACACAAGACAAATCGTCCGTACCTGGGATCGAACCCGGCACCCCGGCAATACGAAGCGTTTTCGCAACGCCTAAGCCACAGACGCTGACTCACAGGCATCTAAAACATCAAATTAAATGGCAAAATGCATCGCCTGTAATACAAACAAAGTTGTTGGTTGTCATAATATTTCCCATATAGGTTCGGGGCTTTTACTTTGGAGAACAAAGATGGATCCACATCCATCTCACCCCCACCTCTCTTCCCAACTAGCAAGTGGTCGAAGGCGACTAACTATATGCTTCTGTCAGAGTCGGAATGCATCTGCCTGAGAGGCAAGACACGAACAGTCTGCATACAAAAATGGCCAAATCTGTAAAACGGATGTGCACACAAAGCTCATGTTCTGGGACAACAATTAATTATGGAAATGGATTAACAAACTGAAAATTTCGCAGGAGTTTACAGTCTGTTAAAGCTAAGACAAAGATGATAAATCAGACTATCAAAATGTCCAGGCAATAATCAAAATTTCGATCAATAAACAGAACAAATATCATAGTTGTAGGTTTTTTTTATTGCTGCATTAATGACCCACACGAATCTATCCAACTTACATTCTTAACGAATCTGCTTTAAAAACGACCCACAACAAATCTATCCACTTAGTTTCTAAATGAATCGTTCCATGTACTTGCTAAAGGAATCTATCCACATATTTTCTAAATGAATCTATCCATATACTTGCTAATGGAATCTACTTAATAAAAGACTCAATTAGTCTACTTAACAACCCACTCAAAATAAATATATCCATATAGCTCCTAAATTAATTTACATAACGAACTACTCAAAAAAGTATATCCAGCCAACGACCCAAATGAATCTATCCTATAAATTACACAAATTAGTCTATCCAACAAAGGACCCAATTGAATCAATCCTACAAACTACCTAAATGAGTCTATCCATGCGACCTAGGTACATCTATCTTCCGCATTCAGTAGCGCACACCTTAAGGTTTGAACAACGGATAAACACCATGGCACACGGCTAGTGGAACCCATAAGTGCCCCGTTCTTTCTTCTAACTCAAGTATGAGTCTGAAGAAGCTCATCACAGTGCACCGGCTCTGTAGCACCGGCGAGGATCCTGGAATACTTTAGGTAGATTTTTAACTCCAAATTTTGCCCGGGGTGTCTTTTAGATTGTGTCTGTGGCTTAGGCGTTGCGAGTCCGACTCGTAATTGCAACATACCGCGATCGAAACCCAATGCTGGCTGAGTGGATTTTAATCATGGTATGGGGCGTCGCAGGTCCACCCAGCCTAAAATGGGGGTATACCAAAATGGGTACCAGGATGGCTTTGCTGGGGAAGTAAAGACGTCCGGCGTAATGCTGACCACATTACCCACCCACTTCCGATTTGTCTGTAAAAATATAGGACGCACTTCCCATATGCCCGAAGCGCCTAAGGTGTGAAAAGGAATCTTTACTTAGTTTTCATTTTGATTTCCAACTGCCAGGGGATTTTTTACGTGTGCAACAATGCATACAGGCGTCCGATCGAATTTCTTAGAGACCCGGGGAACTACCTTTGAACCATGAATATTTGTTGTCTTTACGTTGCACCGCCATCTTTATTACATGAAATCTTTTCAGCTTCCCAAAATATCCGGTACAGCTCGTGATGACACCTAACATATGTGGCATGGCCACCTCAGTTTGACACCATGAATTATGCAACGGCGCCATATCTGTTCTTTCGAAAATTTATTTTTTTTAGAAATTATTCATATTTGCATTTCTTATTCCATTCTTATAACAATATAAAAAGAATGTCTCTGCCCTGGAACCCACAGCGGTTAAGAAACAAAGGCGGACACGTTAGCGCAGTCGATAGAAGACTCGTTTTCAAATTCGGCTTCGACTAGCTGCAGCTTACGGACCGGTGTTTGAAACTAATTTGTTTACCAAGCCTCTAGGTAATGGGTACTAGAGTTAATACTCTAGGGTAAATGGGGGAATGTCACTGTAGCTACGGAGTTGCGTGCGGATGGCGACACAGGCAAACAGTTTCTTATCAGCTATCCGAAGTGGTAGCAGAGCAATTATAGTTTATAACTGTGTACAGTGACGCTGGTTTACATCTCCCGACTTTACCTTTTTACCTTTACAAACACACATATACACATTAACACAAAGGGAACTAGAGAATGAGCTAAAAAAAAGTAGGGAAGATATCGGGTGAGTTGTATGCAAAAATAAAGTATAGAACGACTTGGTGTGAGTTGGTTTAGGGTCCATGCTCCATTGGGGGATAGACGGCAGAAGAAGTAGGAGGAGGGGGAGGAGGAGGAATAGAAGAAGAAGAAGAAGAAGAAGAAGAAGAAGAAGAAGAAGAGAAGAAGAAGAAGAAGAAGAAGGAAGAAGAAGAAGAAGAAGAGAAGAAGAAGAAGAAGAAGAAGAAGAAGAAGAAGAAGAAGAAGAAGAAGAAGAAGAAGAAGAAAAAGAAGAAGAAGAAGAAGAAGAAGAAGAAGAAGAAGAAGAAGAAGAAGAAGAAGAAGAAGAAGAAGAAGAAGAAGAAGAAGAAGAAGAAGAAGAAGAAGAAGAAGAAGAAGAAGAAGAAGAAGAGATAGAAGAAGAAGAAGAAGAAGAAGAAGAAGAAGAGAAGAAAAAGAAGAAGAGAAGAAGAAGAAGAAGAAGAAGAAGAAGAAGAAGAAGAAGAAGAAGAAGAAGAAGAAGAAGAAGAAGAAGAAGAAGAAGAAGAAGAAGAAGAAGAAGAAGAAGAAGAAGAAGAAGAAGAAGAAGAAGAAGAAGAAGAAGAAGAAGAAGAAGAAAAGCAAAAAGCAGTATTTCATATGAGACTTGTTCGCTAATCTCTTACTCTCTTTCTTCAAATGTGTATGTGGTTTTAATTTAACGAAACTATTGCTCTTGCCTTTTTCGAATTTATTTTTCGATAACTTATTCTAATTTATTTCCGGTTTCTTCAGAACATACATTCTTAGTAGTATAATAATAAGTTAAACAATCATCGAATGCCAAAACTGAACAAGTCATAGAAAAAAAAAAGCGAACATAATAAACGCATGTTTGAAAAAAAGTAGAGCAAAATAGTGTCTGATAACTAACACTTGGATAGCTCAATAGAAAATTATGTTCGCTCTGTTTCCTAGCAACAAATGGCAATCTTGCAATGTGAAGCACAATTATACAGATCTCACATGGTTACTTGTTTGTCATATGTTTGCACGAATATTGACTAAATTAAAAATTAGTGGTGTTAATGTTATATAGTTTTTGTGTGTGCTATAATCACGCACATAACAATTTTATCTGCGTATCCTGTTCAGAACGCTACAAGACGAAACCCAGAATTATTGACTGTTTATGACTTCCGTAGACAATTTTGAGTTTAGATTTGTTTCATATCAGGTTTCAGATTTGTGTAGGGTTCTAATCACTTTGGGACGTAAGTGCAGGGACTGGCTAACTGGTGCTGTAGAATCAGAATTTCAACAAATGATTCATGACAATTCCCGCCCAAGTGATGTGGATGTATATACAAATGACTCTGTGTTGAGGGGCAGACGAAGTGCATGGGGGTTCAGAGAGAAGGCGAATGGACGTCGCTTGACGCAACAGAGTCTGACATATGATATCACAACGTCTAGTTTGAGAATGGAGGTGGAGGCAGTCACTACTGCCTTCTGCTGGCCTGAGAATCAGCTGTACACACATGTCGTCATTGTAACTGACTAACAGAGACAGGCATGCTCCGTGCAGAGTAGCAAGCATTACATCAGAGGTCCCGGTAGTTAGCCTCCTTTGGATATTTTCTCCAGGTTATGCCAGTGTGTTGGGAAATGGACAGATAGATTGGCAGGTTCTGCACCCCTTGATGGTGAACTCAGGGGAAGCTCGAGACGGATATACAATCAGACAGTTACTGGTACCATCGGCATTATATCTTTGCTTGCTGCTGAAGATGGGGACGGAGCTCTTATGGGGGTGTCCCGAGTGCTGTGATGTCGATTCCTAATTCAGCATTCAACAACATTGAACAAAGGTTTAGTAGTTAGCTATTCCGATGAGAAGTAGAGCACAGGAAAATATCGTTACGACTGGAAAGACCTCTTGTAGAAGATGCAGAGGCAGACCAAGAGAAATGATGATGGATAGCTTAAGACAGTGGAATGAAAGAATATCATGAGTTGAATTGATCCATTACACCAAAGACCGAGATCTGTGGAGATGCATGAACGCCTACGCCAGTTGACAAAGCACATGATGATGACAAGTTAGCCATTGATCCAGAACACCAGCGACCGAGATCTGTGAAGATGCATGAGCGCCTACGCCAGCTGGCAAGGTGCATGATAATGATGAGTTAGCCATTGTTACTTAACGGGGCGGTTCGCGATACCACTGCTGAAATTAAAGCAAGGCGGTCTACTCCCAAACTGCTTGCAGCTGTGATCGAAACCGGCACCTGTGAGTTAGGATGCGCGTTCGCAACGCCTGAGCCATAGACGCCGACAATTACACACATACGTTAATAAAAACAAAACAGAATATATTATTTCACGGGATCATATACTAGATATTGTTACAGCGCTATATTTTGTGTTAGTGTAGACGCCTTCGGCTCAGCGTAGTTTGATAATTGACACATGTCGGTAGCAAATATGTTAACCGCATTATGCTCCATACTTAGTATTTGTGGTAGCGCAGTCTTCTGCATGCTCGCCATCCAGACCAAAGGTCGTGGGTTAGAAACATAATTGGGACCAATAAATACTACCTTTTCTTGCAGATCGATTCAGTCTAAATAGTAAACAGGAAATCTCATAGAGAGTATAAGCCCTTGTTACTGGCGACATAACTCAACCAGCACCCACTGACCAATAACAATTATTGACTAGCTCGATACGCCGAATGAGCCCCAGTGCAAAGAAACATGTCCGAACCTGTCACCCATCACGTAATAATTTTTTTTTAAATGTAAGTCTGCATCGTATACCCAGTGATCACTAGGGCTAAAAGTAATTACCGTGCCACTTCCTTACTACTTACTATTCGCAGTATCAAATGACCGAACAACCTTGATCGATGTCTTATTTTGGCTTCAGGTCAAAATTCCATCACTATTCGTATCGCTACGGATAAATAAAAAATAAAACAAATTAGCTGATTTTATTTTTCATTAGCGCTGTTCAGTAATTCAGACAATATTCGGAGTAGTATTGTAGATGTCATGTGTTGCCCATGCATCATGATCCCCTTAGGAAACGGGAACTAGAGAGTCAGCTAAAAAAGTTGGGAAGATATGGGGTGAGTTGGTTTAGGGTCCATGCTCCATTGGGGGATAGACGGCAGAAGAAGTAGGAGGAGGGGAGGAGGAGGAGGAGGAATAGACGAAGAAGAAGAAGAAGAAGAAGAAGAAGAAGAAGAAGAAGAAGAAGAAGAAGAAGAAGAAGAAGAAGAAGAAGAAGAAGAAGAAGAAGAAGAAGAAGAAGAAGAAGAAGAAGAAGAAGAAGAAGAAGACGAAGACGAAGACGAAGACGAAGACGAAGACGAAGACGAAGACGAAGACGAAGACGAAGACGAAGACGAAGACGAAGACGAAGACGAAGACGAAGACGAAGACGAAGAAGAAGAAGAAGAAGAAGAAGAAGAAGAAGAAGAAGAAGAAGAAGAAGAAGAAGAAGAAGAAGAAGAAGAAGAAGAAGAAGAAGAAGAAGAAAGAAGAAGAAGAAGAAGAAGAAGAAGAAGAAGAAGAAGAAGAAGAAGAAGAAGAAGAAGAAGAAGAAGAAGAAGAAGAAGAAGAAGAAGAAGAAGAAGAAGAAGAAGAAGAAGAAGAAGAAGAAGAAGAAGAAGAAGAAGAAGAAGAAGAAGAAGAAGAAGAAGAAGAAGAAGAAGAAAGAAGAAGAAGAAGAAGAAGAAGAAGAAGAAGAAGAAGAAGAAGAAGAAGAAGAAGAAGAAGAAGAAGAAGAAGAAGAAGAAGAAGAAGAAGAAGAAGAAGAAGAAGAAGAAGAAGAAGAAGAAGAAGAAGAAGAAGAAGAAGAAGAAGAAGAAGAAGAAGAAGAAGAAGAAGAAGAAGAAGAAGAAGAAGAAGAAGAAGAAGAAGAAGAAGAAGAAGAAGAAGAAGAGAAGAAGAAGAAGAAGAAGAAGAAGAAGAAGAAGAAGAAGAAGAAGAAGAAGAAGAAGAAGAAGAAGAAGAAGAAGAAGAAGAAGAAGAAGAAGAAGAAGAAGAAGAAGAAGAAGAAGAAGAAGAAGAAGAAGAAGAAGAAGAAGAAGAAGAAGAAGAAGAAGAAGAAGAAGAAGAAGAAGAAGAAGAAGAAGAAGAAGAAGAAGAAGAAGAAAGAAGAAGAAGAAGAAGAAGAAGAAGAAGAAGAAGACGAAGAAGAAGAAGAAGAAGAAGAAGAAGAAGAAGAAGAAGAAGAAGAAGAAGAAGAAGAAGAAGAAGAAGAAGAAGAAGAAGAAGAAGAAGAAGAAGAAGAAGAAGAAGAAGAAGAAGAAGAAGAAGAAGAAGAAGAGAAGAAGAAGAAGAAGAAGAAGAAGAAGAAGAAGAAGAAAGAAGAAGAAGAAGAAGAAGAAGAAGAAGAAGAAGAAGAAGAAGAAGAAGAAGAAGAAGAAGAAGAAGAAGAAGAAGAAGAAGAAGAAGAAGAAGAAGAAGAAGAAGAAGAAGAAGAAGAAGAAGAAGAAGAAGAAGAAGAAGAAGAAGAAGAAGAAGAAGAAGAAGAAGAAGAAGAAGAAGAAGAAGAAGAAGAAAGAAGAAGAAGAAGAAGAAGAAGAAGAAGAAGAAGAAGAAGAAGAAGAAGAAGAAGACGAAGAGAGAAGAAGAAGAGAAGAAGAAGAAGAAGAAGAAGAAGAAGAAGAAGAAGAAGAAGAAGAAGAAGAAGAAGAGAGAAGAAGAAGAAGAAGAAGAAGAAGAAGAAGAAGAAGAAGAGAAGAAGAAGAAGGAAGAAGAGAGAAGAAGAAAGAAGAAGAAGAAGAAGAAGAAGAAGAAGAAGAAGAAAAGAAGAAGAAGAAGAAGAAGAAGAAGAAGAAGAAGAAGAAGAAGAAGAAGAAGAAGAAGAAGAAGAAGAAGAAGAAGAAGAAGAAGAAGAAGAAGAAGAAGAAGAAGAAGAAGAAGAAGAAGAAGAAGAAGAAGAGAAGAAGAAGAAGAAGAAGAAGAAGAAGAAGAAGAAGAAGAAGAAGAAGAAAGAAGAAGAAGAAGAAGAGAAGAAGAAGAAGAAGAAGAGAAGAAGAAGAAGAAGAAGAAGAAGAAGAAGAGGAAGAAGAAGAAGAAGAAGAAGAGAAGAA
>CAJHNH020005179.1:247500-280000 GCA_905116865.2 Candidula unifasciata
AGAAGAAAGAAGAAGATAAAGAAGAAGAAGAAGAAGAAGAAGAAGAAGAAGAAGAAGAAAGAAGAAGGAAGAAGAAGAAGAAGAAGAGCGAGAAGAAGAGAGAAGAAGAAGAAGAAAGAAGAAGAAGAAGAAGAAGAAGAAGAAGAAGAAAGAAGAAAGAAGAAGAAGAAGAAGGAAGAAGAAGAAGAAAGAAGAAAGAAGAAGAAGAAGCAACCAGAAGAAGGAAGAAGAAGAAGAAGAAGAAAGAAGAAGAAGAAGAAGAAGAAGAAGAAGAAGAAGAAGAAGAAGAAGAGAAGAAGAAGAAGAAGAAGAAGAAGAAGAAGAAGAAAGAAGAAGAAGAGAAAGAAAAAGAAAGAAGAGAAAGAAGAAGAAAAGAAGAAGAAGAAGAAGGAGAAGAAGAAGAAGAAGAAGAAGAAGAAGAAAAGAAGAAGAAGAAGAAGAAGAAGAAGAAGAAGAAGAAGAAGAAGAAGAAGAAGAAGAAGAAGAAGAAGAAGAAGAAGAAGAAGAAGAAGAAGAAGAAGAAGGAAGAAGTAAGCGTGCTGCAGAGGGTGCCATATTAATAGAGCGTTGCTCTGTCAGCCTGTCGGAACTTCACTCATAGACCACTTGCAAACCAGGGCAAAAAGTCTGGTATTCCCTGCCATATAATTCAGCTTTCATTGTGTATTTCCTTTTTCTATGATATATTTCTATCCTCCCCAATATGCTCCTCTGCCTGAGGCCGTTGGAACAATATGAGATATCTGGTTTTTATACAATGTTCAATATTCGCCGTTAATAGAGAACACGTAGTACAAGCTACAGCTATAGTTATAGTCGAGGTTTCAATCTCACTTCACTCGGGCCCCGTTTCAGTGCCATTGCAAATAACATTAAATGTCCTTGTCTCATTTGAAAACGCGATGAACAAACAATTATTCCTGGAACAATCTAGAAATATATGCACGCAGTAAATGTATATAGTTGTGACTAGAAGCCCCAAAATCAACAGTCGCCACCAGAAACACAGTTTGTCGTTGATGGAAGTAGTCGGGCTGGATAAGTTGACTATACACACGCGGCTACCGGCCATATTGAATGCCACTACACAATCGCTGCACAAATAAAAGGCATTCCACGTGAAAAGACACAGCTTACGGGTTGCACCAAGCAACCAGTAGCTCAGGAAGCAAAAATGTAGACCACCGTCCATTTAAGGGAAATGCATTAGCAAAAATAACTTCGGAGCTTAACATTCTGCCATGCCTAATCCTCCAAGTTATACCGGAAGTCTGAGACTACAGTTGTAAGGTAGCTCAGTGAAATCTGACCGAGACCTGACGTCTAGGAAAAAAACATTAGCTAATGAATGATATATCTAAACACATAACGTTTGAAATGCCCTCTTGATAGCGTCTAAGCATCATATCTAAGTTTTACAATTTGCTCACCTATTGCCGAAAAGCAAGCAGCTTTAATTCGACTGAAGGTTGGGAAAACCGATAGAGAAAGAAATCGCTGATATGATCGCAAAGTATTCACAACGTTATTTTGTAGCTGGTAATATAATACTAATGCACTTTTGATCGATGATTGGTTTTTGTATCAGCTACAAGCAGAAAATAAATCCGTTTCCTTTTTCACCAAAATATTCGAACACCAGTGTACAGAAATGGATCCAGTAACGTGGACTGTACTTCAAAAGAAAGGTGCTTGTCATTGTAATAGATCCTTCTTCGTGTTTCGTGACATTTTCAAAGTATTCATTATCAATCTGGTTTGATGTCCAACGACCTTGTTGAAACTGTAGTTGCACTTATTTGTTTACTTTTAACCGTCTGAAGTCCCTATTCGCAGTCGATTCGTGTCTGAGAAAAATGTGGGGGAAATCCCGGTAAAATGCAGACTTGTTCAGATATCCTCATACTCAAAGAAAAGAATTCACCTTGTAGTCAATACCAGCAAAGGCGCTAGCATGAAAATATTGATTCTCAGCAATACTCAAATGGCTGAACGCGAAGAAAACATTGAGGTCTAGATTGTTTGATAATTATTAGGGGCGAGAGGGAGAAGGGGAAAGAGGAGGGGGGGGGGGGGGGGCTGGCAAGAAGAGGAGCTGCTCAAGATGCCTAATTTTTGTGTCAGTGCGTAGTAATACTACTACTACTGCTGCTGCTGCTACTACTACTACTGCTGCTGCTGCTACTACTACTACATCTAATAATAATAATGATGATAATGCTGATTGGTAAACAAAAAGAACTTGAAATGATACAAAATGTCTAAACACATAATTAAAAGACTTGATGTTGCCCGGCTTTCTAGCGTAGTTGGCTAAACCGGATTGCGCGGAGACCGGGTGACGAACTCCTTGTGGTCCGGGTTCAATCCCGGGGGTAGGCAGGAAAGCCACATTTTCTCCCAGATTTACGGTATTTACAATGGAATCAAGGCCGAAATGATGTGATATCCATAATATCGAGCCTAAGGGTTAACAACTCATGGCTTCTGGATACTAAAACAAACAAACAAACAAACAAAGACTTGATGTCTAACAAGCTAGATGTTGTGAAAGCCCGTTGAGAGCGAGTGGACAGTGTGGAGGCACAAACAGATCATTGCGGTCTGAGTTAATTGGCACTGCAAGGAGTTACGAGGGAATCTGGCCGATGCTCAACACTCAATGGAAAGGCGAGTCGGATATACATTCAGACAGTTACTGGTGCCATCGGAATTAGAACTGTTCGCTTGCTACTGAAGATGGGGACGGACGAGATATGAGAGTGTATAGAGCAGTGGCTCTAAACCATCCTAATGCTTCGACCCTTAAATACAGTTCCCTCGTGTTGAGGTGACCCCCAGACAATTATTTTCCTTTTTAACTTTAATGAATATGTGTTTTCCGATGGTTTAGGTGACCCATGTGAAATGGTCTTCGACGCAAAAAAAAAGGGTTGCAACCTGCAGGTAAAGAGTCGCTCGTCTAGGGTGCTGTGACGTCGATTCCTAATTTAACATTCGAGCGGGGTGGGGAAGGGGGGTGTCACATCATTACAAATGTTATAGGTGGACCATACATATTTGTTTCTGGTGAGCCTCACAGTTCCATGACCCCTGGCTTCCGTGACCCCTGCTAGCATTATATACATGTGTACTACCTTTGATCCTTAACACTATTGGCCCGAAACTTACCATTTCTCCAGCAGCGCATATGTGAAGGTATTTTACATGCTTAGCGATGTAACAAATAATTAACAGAATATTCTGATCATTTATAACATTTAATTCGGTAGTTTTGTTTAGTCGAAGGATCAACATCATGGCACACAGGTGTAACCCATAAATTCTCCGTTCTACTTCTAACTCAAGCCCAAGTCTGAAGATTCTCAGCGCAGTGCATGAACTCCATTGCACCGGCAAAATTTAGTAGTTATCCTTTTCTAATTGAATCTCATATTTTTACGCTTTGATTCATTTTTTTTTTTTTTTTTTTTACCAACACATAGATTCTGCACAACAATAAATTATATCAACATATGACTGGAAAACCTTACATCAAATGTATAAATTAGCAAATCCCTTATAAATACATATGGCCAAGCGCATTTAATAAATGAAAAACGAGGCACTAATTCACACAAGCTGGATATAATTTATACCATATCCAGAAGGGAAATAAGAGTATCAAACCTGTAAACAAGGCACCATCGGAAATGGGCTTTCACAGAACGACATGATCGGCCAGAAAGCCCAATACTTTTTACAGAATTTCAATACTATTGTCATGATGATGGTAAAATCGTGTTCCTCGTCAGTGTTGTATTGAACTCAGTAAACATGGACTGAAATGATTAGGTTCTTGCATTTCACAGAAGTGACAAAGACAGAGGCAAATCTTAGTACTGATATCCGCAGTAATTAAGGCTAACAATTTTACCGAACCGTATAATGCAAAGACCACAATTGGAATAACAGAGCTTAATTGTGTGCGATTTTTAACTTGCGAGGCTGCGAGGAAGAATGATTAAATTACAAAGTGTTTGTCCCGTTGCTGAACGCTTCCTTGGGAGCTCTACAGTTAGTAAATAAAGGACCCTTTTCCAGAGGCTCTACAGTAAATAAAGGACCCTTTTCCAGGGGCTCTACAGTAAGTAAAGGACTCTTTTCCACGTACTCTGGCGTATTAGGCATATAGGGCTAGACCTATATTTTAATAGATCAATCGGCACTTAGTGGGTGATGTGGTCAGTACACAGCCGGCCGCCTTTACTTCACAGGACTACATTTGATACCCACTCTAGCCTGGATCGACCTGGGAGCCAAAATCATTAACAAGAAATGTCCGGCTCCTGGCAGGACCCGAACCCACGATCTTCCGATTCGCAGGCAAGGGCTCTAAAGTTCTGAGTTGAAATCAACATCAGGGTTGATTGGTTCCTAAATTGTCTTGGTTCCTCGATAGTCTAAATTACTAATGTGCTTTTTAGAGGATGTCACAGAACAAAAACTAGGATTTTCTGTTGTGATTTCCCTAGGCAATTTTACATTCACTAGTTTGCCATTAGCATACACGGTCGTCTCTCAATACTACTGTCTAAACCAACGCAGGACCCCAAATCGCCCGAACCTGGGATCGACCTCTTTAAGTAGGTAAAACAAAATAAAAAAGTAATGTTAGTCTCCTTTTTTTTTTTTTCGTATCCAGAAACCATGAGTTGTAAACCCTTTGGCTCGGTACTATGGATATCGCAACCCTTCGGCCTTGATTCCATTATAGGTACCGTTAATCTGGGAGAAATGTGGCTTTTCTGCCTACCCCCGGGAGTGAACCCGGACCACAAGGAGTTCGTCACCCGGTTTAACCAACTTCGCTAGAGAGCCAATTTTGTTGGGCTTCTCGACTTTCCTGTAGGTTACGCTTGTGTGCCCCTCTGTTGTTTGATTTCTGTGATGTCTTGCATTTATGTTTTCATTAGAGAAAGAGAATGCCTGTGTTATAGGTTGTAGCACTTTCTAGGGGGGTTGTGTTAGAGCCAGTTTCTCTATGTTTGTGGAGTGTTAAAAGAGCTAGGATGCTGAAATATACTTTCTTCTTCTTCTTCTTCTTGTTCACCGGCTGTGAATTCCGGCGGTAAGTCGCGGTTGTTCGTCCAAAATGGACTTTTGGCTTTTACCTTGACCTGAGTTTTGCGTGTACATCCGTTTTACTGGCTTATTTGTTTGCAGTACTCGCTCCCCGCCTCTCCGGCAGATGTACTCCGACTTCGGAGGAAGCTGAAATATACAAAACGTGATATTAACGGCATTGCTGAAAACTTCCGTAATCTTGTGTGGAGGTCACGGGGCTCAGAAACTACCAGTCAGAAGTGAGCTAGTGTGTTTATGGGCTTGGTCTGGGGAGACTAACATTACTTTTACTCCTAATGTTCTGGGTACTAAATTTATCCAAAGTTATGTTGACTACATGGTGTGTCTTGAGATTTAACCGCTTATGACCCCTACTCACTGTCGTGAAACGGGTGCTGTACTTTGGCTTCATTCATTCATTGTCCCACTGTTCCATTATGTATCACACAGCGCTCGCAGTTTTCCTCCTTTTTGTTCTATCTTATGCAAACAGTTCTATATCGTGAATGGAGTCCAGTCCAGCAGCTATGACTGACAATTATGCATTCTAATTGGATGCCCAGATCATCAGAACTGATCTTTTTTTTTTTTTTTTTTGATTTATTTGACACAAGGTGCTGTTCCACAGTCTCTCAGAGAATATTACCTGAAGATGATATCAAGCATAAATGTCGAAATTGTAACTGACTGACAAAGTATGGTGAGAAAGGCGAAGCCAGTCTTGATCCGTTCAGAGTGGCAAGCATCGCTTTACAAGTCCCGAGTAGTTAGCCTCCTTCAGACATTTTCACCAGGTCATGCCGGTTAGGAGACGAGCAGTAAGATAGACTGGCTGATTATCCACCACCTTGTGGTATACTGATGAATGAAATGGCCCTTCTGGAAGCTAGTAAACAGTGCTGAGGCACACATGGATCATTATGCATAACGGCAGAGTGGAAATACTAATGGTGATGATTACCTATACAGTAATTAATTACACAGAATGAGTATTACGATCACACCTATAAAGTACAAGCTTCTGCGAGTCTGAAAATTGGATTTGTCGCAGGCCGCAGTTGAGTGGTTAATGTCGCGTGAGGTCAGCAGGCTACGTATTTGAAATGCCTGATTTAAAGTAATTATAAATCTGGGCCATAGTACTGTACAACTTCCTACAAGCGGCCTTAAAACAACACATATGCAAAGTGCATTGAAGATTATGCTTTGGTGTTTTGGAGTGAACAAGTGTTACAATGAAGCCATATATGCATGCACACACATATACACACACACACTCACGTACACACATACTACATATAGCAGGGTAAACCCAGCCATTAGGCCTTTTCTAGAGAAAACAGGCAACGCATCTAAATAGAGTTTGCTGGCTTCATTAGGTAGCATGATGAATGATGGTAGCCCATGCTGAAAATACTAAAAGACATAGCTATTTATAGAATATGGCGGACTCGATAGAGAGAAAGACCTGTCCTCAGTGAATGAAGGTTTTATTATTACTGGTACGAACTTCGTAATGCTGGGATGCCGGGTTTGACCCCAGGACGTTGCAAAAGCAACCCCTGCATGTTTGACTGTTGTGGTTTTTTTTGGCAAATTTTACTTTCAGTAGTTTGCCTTGCTCGCTGAACGGTCAGCTCATGGTACCACTGTACAAACCAGCTCAAGACAAGTCGTCTGCAGCTGGGATTGAACCCGGCATCCGGGCATTACGAATCGCACTCGCAACGCTTAAGCCACAGACGCTGACTTTCTCAGGTCTCTAAGTACCTGATACTTTCTCTCGTATCTCTGCCAACATATAACACGAACATTGCTCTGATGTTAATATATATCCACTTTTGATAATTTGTATCTTATAGGCCATGTAATATGGCATTCGTCATTAGGTCCTAGATTCAGGACGAATTAGCTAAAATCAGTCGTGCCAAGCCGAAACTCTCAGATATCACAGCCTACTTGCAAAAGAAAACACACGTTTTAACCGTCCTTTTAAGGATGAACAATGAAGAGGGTAAAACCAACACTGACTTGTGAATTGTTTGGTAGTTAAGTATTCAAGACACCGCAGCGTGATTGGATGGGGAAACCATGAATTCATTAAAATAAGATTGTAAAAACTTCCAAATAATTTATAGTAAATTATAAATATAGAGGAAGGAAGACGCCATCAGAGGAGTTTAGATATTTCTAAACATGTCATGGGGAAGTAAATTGCCCTTCTACTACCTAGTGTAATTTTTATTTCCCATAATTAAGTATATATGGCATACATACTACCGTGGTATCTCTTGTACATCATAGGATTACCCACATGGCTTCATTCTGTATGCTTTGAAGTTTCATCAGCTGACACTCTGATATGGCAAGCATGCGATTTAATTATACAAACATTAGAAAGGTTATTCATAAACGATTGAAGTGACAAAGAATGACCACATACCGCTGCTGGGTGGACATCTTAAGTCACTGGAGATTAACCCAGTGAAATGTGTTTATAAGCATAATCGGCTTCTATAGGTCTTCTGGATGTTAATTAACAATTTCGCCCCCTTTTTTTTTTAACACTATTGGCCATTTGTATTCAATGTCGGCTTTAATAAAATGGCTAGTGTCATTAAAAATAACAATTATATTAGTTTAGTGAAATCTTAGTACTCTACAAAGAGGTGGAATTTATAAGCACTGACAAACATTATAACCACTGTCCAACTTTATATGCACAGTCAAACATTGTACATACAGTCTGATATTAATAAGCAAGACAACTACATGGTATCTGAAGAAATGTAAAATCATGAAACTGTCTTAAAAACATACTGTCTTCCAGGTCTTAGCGGAATAAATGATATGGACCTTTTTTTTTTTTTAAATCTGAATACAAAATAATGTTTCTACGCGGTTATTACCAAAATAATTCTAATGGAAACAACCGAACGTCATTATGTAAACTTCGTAATGCCGGGGTGCCGGGTTCGATCCCAGCTGCGGGCCATGCGCCTTGCTTAAGTTTCGACAGTGGTATCAGGGGGCCGACCGCTAAGAAAGCAATGTCAAACTACTGGACGTAAATTTGACTAGAGAAACCACACAACAGCCAGGCGCTGCTGGGGTTGGTTCTGCAACGTCCTGTAAAGGATACGCAAATAACCATTATGTAAACACTGTTTAAGTAGCAAAATGCGACAAGTACATTTTACTTTTACTATTATTTAAGACAAATAAATTTTATTTTACTGTCTATTTTTATATTAATATGATTATGTTATTAAAATAATTATGTGAATACACAATAAGAGATATTTTATTAACAATATCACAAATGCAGGAAATGCGGAAGCCACACGTGAGAAATCCTTTTGAAGGCTCTAAGTCACAAAGTAGCATTCATTACTTTACCTAATGTAACTATGTCTTAGAAAAATGGTTTTAAAGCAGAACCGCAGCGTGGCGTTGTTTGCAAGTGCTTGACTGACTTTCCGGAGGCTACCGAAGTAATCAGCAACGTTACTCGAGAGCGGACGTAACGGCCCAGAACAAGCAACATCACAAGTTGATCGATTAACAGTTGGCCGATACAACTATCAAGTCGCGTAATGCATGCTTTCTGCTGGTTCTAATACATTGATAGTTTCTTTATTGGGTTGAAAAAGGGGAGTCTCCGTGGCGGAGTGGTCAAGCCCTTTGCCTCGTGCTCTGAAGATCGTGGGTTAGTTGCACGGCGGAGGGGTTCAGTTCACGAGTGCTATTTTTACAGAGATTGTGGGGATCTTAGCCGGAGATACGGAGGTCGTGCTCTGGGCGACGCTTTCAGCAGGTAGCAAGCTGTTTTGCAGAGGGAGAGAGAGGGAGAGAGAGTGAGAGAGAGAGAGAGAGAGAGAGAGAGAGAGACTGAGCCATATGGGATAAATTATCATCAGTCAGCATGTCCTTTACAGAAAGTCGCTCTCTTCACGGCACGCCTGAAAGTATCCCTTTCTCTATCCAGCTCTTCAGCCCCATGTGCTTTCACTGCCAATGCATCTTCAATGTCTTGTATCCGTCTTCTTGGTGGTCGACCCCTGCCTCGCCTTCCACAAACTGCATCCATCACTGTTATAAGAAAGAACTCAGTGCAATAAAGTCGATCATCTCACTTTACCATTTCCTTTTTTGGGTTGAAAAAAAAAAAGACTATTTTCCACGTATTCAGACGTATCGAGCGTTTAGGGCTAGACCTCTATTCTATAAACCAAACGGCATTTGGCGATGATGTGGCGATGATGTGGCCAACATCATGCCGGTCGCCTTGACTTTCCAGAACATTACCTGGTATACATATAAGATTGGGTCCAAGTGGGGGCAAGAGTCATTACAAAAATGTCAAGCTCTGTTCGGATTTAAACCTAAGATCTTCGGATCAGCTGGTTGGCTTCTGCTAGTTACCCCACAGCTGCTTCATTTTTTTTGGTTGAATAGAATTTTCAATTAATTTAAAGAGCACAAGCTATTTCCTTTTTTGTATTACCATTTACGTAATACCTATTTTGACAGAGTTTGATATTTTGGGAACAATGCGGTCAGTCTAGAGTTTGTGATTGGAGACAAGTATTTCAGATTGCAACGTTGCCACATTCATAATTCTTTGGTTTCATTTTGACAATGGTATGAACGTACTATCACTAAGAAAGCAATGACAAATTTCTTCTTCTTTCTGTTCTCTAATTCCTGTTCCGCCTTTCTTCGGGGTCAGATTTATTTTGAAGATGCGTCTGGTGCGAGCTTTGGTGAGAACTACGGGGATGTCAGTATTTATAGTTTTGTATATTTCTATCCAGTCATGTCTAAGATTTCCCAGATGTCCTTGCCAAGCAGATTTAAAAACATTTGTTCAGAGCCGTGGCTATCAGTACACATACATATGGATGTGAAACGAGGACCTTAACAGCAGAACTCGAAAGGAAGATGCGAGCATTCGAAATGCGATGTTTTAGAATGATTATAGGCATATCATACAGAGACCACATTACAAACAAAGATGTTCGTCCTATAATAAGACAGATATTGGCAACTATGAACCTCCTTTAACTCTGGTGAAAGGATGACAAATTCAACGGCATGGACATTGTATTCTGATCTGACGGCCTCTAAAAAAATAATGATGTAGGGCTCAGTAGAGGGAAGGAGAAGAAAAGGCAAAAGTGGAGAGCGCTAATCAGACAGTCAACAGAAACTGGTGACCCAACGGCACGCAATGTTACGGGATGATGATGATGATGATAATGATGATATATCTATCCATAGCTTGCATAAGGGACATCTAGTGATGCTTTCACTGCATCTGACAAAACTCTCTGTGGTGCACTATTCTGTGGCAACCTTGACCATGCCATAATCATTTGACCTTTGATACTTCATGTAACTAAAAACTAGTACACAGGTTCCGCTATCCCCACCCCCACCCCACCCCGAACCACGGTCCTAATATAGTTGTTTCTAAGTGTCCTTTCTTGTTACTTTCAGGTAAACTACTGAACATAGTTTAAGGTTTATACGACTGATCAACATCATGGCACATGGTAGCAATCTATAAGTGCTCCGTTCTTCTTCTAACTCAAGTCTGAGTCCGAAGTACCTTAGCACAGTGTACGGGCTCCGTAGCACCAGCGAGGATCCTGATATATTTTGGGCTGATATTCAACTCTAAACAGGCAACGCCGTTAGGCTACTCTTTTCGATTTCCAACTGCGCAACAATACACACAGGCGTCTGATCTCACTACCCAGAGACCAGGGAAAAGTACCAGAAGTCTACGTGAACAGAAAAAGACCCAGCCTTCACCGGGGCTTGAACCCGGGACCTCTAGTTCTCGAGGCGGACACCATAACTCGAGACCACGCAGGACCCTCAGTCACTGCCTAGTAAAACAACACAACAGTTGTTAAATGACCCGGTTTGTGTGCAAAATCCATTAAAAGCCTTGTAATTATCTCCTTCTCCCCACCCCCCCCCACACACACACACACACCCACACCCCTTTGCATTTTACGCAAGACGTACAAGAAACACAACAGCACATTTTCCATGTCGTATGGGAAGATAACATGATGTTCTTTGTATAATCAGTATAATCACGAGGGGGAAAACACGTTTTTTTTCCCTGCGGGGGTGGTTGGGGGGGGGGGGGGGGAGGGGATAAACAAGTGTACATATATAGAAACTGAGGACCTAATTGTGCTGTTGTTGTACGCTGGAATGATGGACTTAAAAACATCAGGAAGAGAGTGAGCGGGAAGAGTAGTAGTAGCAACAGCAGCAGTTTGTTGTTGTAGAAGTGACCCAAAAAAAAAGTCTTATATGTTGTTGTTGTTGAACCCTGCCTGATAAGTGCAAGCTGATCTCCTCTGCAAGGATCACGAGGCATGGGGCTATTTAGTGTGGAGCTTTGAGAAAGGGCGAAACAAGCGCCCTTAGAATGATTAAATGATGAGCAGCGGAACCACGTGATGAGATTAGGGACACATAGTGATCACACAATTTTGAGGTTTTGCTTTAGAGAGAGCGAGAGTGAGAGAGAGAGGAGATAGATGGAGATAGAGAGGAGGAAAAAAGAAAGAGAGAGGAGGAGAGATAAGGGAGAAAGAGCGAGAAAGAGAGACGATAGAGGTGGAGAGAGATAGAGAGAAGGGAAAGAGAAAGAGCGGAGGAGAGATATGGGAGAAAGAGAGACGATAGAGATAGATAGAGAGGAGGTAGAGAGAAACAGAAGGCTAATATAGAAAAGAGAAAGAGAGAAAGAGAGGATGAGAGAGGAGGGAGAGTGAGTGAGAGGGGGAGAAGGGAGGGAGAAAGAGAGATACTGCAAAACATAAATATGCACATTTATCCATTTAGACAAGGATTTAAGATGGGTATTTGCCCGGCTCGCTAGCGTAGTTGGCTAAACCAGATTGCGCGGTGACCGGGTGACGAACTCCTTGTGGTCCGGGTTCACGCCCGGGGGTAGGCAGAAAAGCCACATTTTCTCCCAAATTTACGGTATTTATCATGGAATCAAGGTCGAAAGGTTGCGATATCCATAATACCGAGCCTAAGGGTTAACAACTCATGGCTTCTGGATATAAAAAAAAAAATGGGTATATGAGTATGAGCAGATTACTATAGAGGTCAAGTAAGCAAGTGGCATAGGCGAGCTAACCTTGAGGCTCAGACACCGAGTCCCAATAATTCTTAGGGGCGGTGGAGGGGAAAGGAGCTAACCCGGTAAAAGCATTCTCATTTCAATTCTGAGTACATTTCATATCAATTCCTTATATTATTTAACCGTTTAGCGAATACTTTCAAAACATATTATTTCTACGCCGTTCTTTGAAATGTTTAAACTACTTGAACCACGCTTTTAGAAAATTACAAGTGGGAGTGGGTGAGCAATTTCTTTTTAGCAGCACGCTTGATAAGAGGGCTTGAAGTACATTCTTCTAAATGCACAATGTCGGCGATCTTATTAATAACAATAAAATGCTGACCTTTGCATACATATAATGATATACCTAAAATGTATAAGGAAATATAAAATGCATCAACAGACACTTCAAATGAAAATTACTATGTATGGCTAATGATCTACTTTGCTCATTTTACCTTTTTCTGGGAAGGGGGCTGGTGGACAAAGAAGCTTAAAATCCCTGATTCTGATACCTATTTCAGGATAGATTAAGTATAGGTTCATATTAGCGTCCATAATTATTCATATTGAACAGGACAATGACCCCCTCCCTCCAAACCTTTCTCCCACACTTAAGTTATCAGTATCTACAAATATAACTCAAACATTTTAAACTGATTTCTATAATAAATAGATCGTTCTGTTACTTTGACCCCCCCCCCCCCCCCACCCTCCCCGCCCCCGAAAAAGTCGTCACGTTAAACCAGCAACCCCAAATGGGGAGCTTTAGGTTATAATTGTGAACATGTTAGGTGTGCGATATATAACTGGCATAGCATTGCACGCCACCAATAGCCCTGAAAAGGCCTCCTGCAGTGTTGATGCGATCAAAGAACACAGACCCAAATGCTGTCCCGACTGGTGACGATGTCGTCTACCAGTAAGCCAATGAGCGACTAGGTCGATGATGTATAGTAAATGATATTTGTGTCTTGTATTTAGGGAAAGTACATACGTCTGTTTTGCAGGATAGTAAATGTTACTTATTTAATAATACCTGCCAACTTACTATATGCATATTGATAATTCTTTAAACGTTTTCCTAAATGATACTGAACTCTTATATTCTTACAGTATAATGATAACAAGAAGTCCACAGGGGAACATTCAAGGCAGGGGTCCATCGTTCATTAGTAAAACGATCCCTCGTCGATGATTGTTTCGACCTCTTACTTCCTATACAATTTCGATAGGTGGGCCGAATGGGTCATGACTCGAGTACCCGACTTTCCCTACTGTGGTTTATCGGACTCTCGGACAGGGACAAGATAATATGGGGACTTTGCAGCAGGCATTGTGAGATTGTGTGTTATATTTGTCACTGATGTAGCTAAAAAGCCGACTACTTTCACGACCAGAGTGAAAAGCTCACGGCTGGTTCATCGGAAAGACGTTATACTCTTGCATTTTGTAGAGCGACAATAACATACATTTATCGGACACTTGGGCTTTACATGGATTGAAAGTTCCTTTTCAATAGAGGCTCGGACCAGTCTACAGAGGCCCATTCCCCACGACGTTGCGTTGTGTCTAAAGCTAGCTCGAATTATGTTAACCTGCTAGCGACGTTCTGTAAAGAACTTGCTGACTGATAATGAGGAATTGACATTCGGCAGGTTTGGAGTCAACATCATAGGCCGCCTTTACTTTACATGAGCTTACGTGGCACCAATTTTGGGCTAGGTCTAACTGCAAAAGGTCAGTTATAAAGAAATCCAACCAAAAAATTTCGGACTGGCAGGCGAGCAATTCGCAACGAAAGTGCCACGGCTTCCGGCTAATATCTATATAATCTATTTTGCACTGTTATTGTAAGTAAACAAACGTCGTTTCACCGGAATCGCACAGAAAGGGGTAATTTAAAATTAGTTTTTTTTTTTTTATTTACAACCTGACAAGCCACTATCGTCAAAATCCTTCGTTTAGAATCATATAGATAGCTCTAATTGTTATGATGCTTCGTTTAAACTTGTTAAATTCTAATTGCATCTTTAAAATTAGTTACATAAAACAGGCGGCAAGAAAACGTCAAAAATGGAGAGTAATGGCCTCTGCCCTATGTGCCCCATAGGTTCCAGAAAAAAAAAATATCGAAAAGGAATGCGAACAGGTAAAGTGAAAACAGAGGAGTAAAGCTGAAAGTATTTACTCGCAGTGGAGATGATGATTTCGAGAAGACTGCAAAGAAACTAAAAAAAAAAATAAAAAAAGAATGACGGAAAACAAACAAGGCAGACCTCGAGAAAGACAAAAGTCAAAAACTGATTTAAACTGTTTTCCGGACATGTTATAAGAAGGAATTGACTCAGAAACGTGTTAACGACTATTAGAAATGGTGGAGTGAGAGTAAGAGAAAAGCAAACAGATAACTACCTGCAAGGCTTTGAAAAATTATATGGCAAGACAATAAAAATGACCTGATCTGTGATTCCAGAGATTATGTGTTATAGCAAAAAATGAGAGCCAACGCTTAATGGTACGGCACATGATAATGAAGATTTCAACCAGGAAAAAAAAAATGTTTTTACAATATTCCCAGTAATTTAAACACGGCATAAGGTATCGTTAATCTTGTCGCTCAGACCAAAGAAAAAACACCCGATAATTTTTTTCTTATAGTTTCAATGGCGACATGGCAACAGCGTATATAATCACCTGCAGGCAGGCTGTGAATTCCAAGACCTTCTGTTGTACACATTGTAAGTCTATTTTTAACAGCCATTAGAAAAGATTTGGGGGAAAAAGTTATATAAACAAAAAAAAAAAATGGGAATAAAAATTTAGAATGTTTGAATGTTTCGGAAAGATTTCAAATGATTATATCAACAAGCCAGCTGTTGGGGGAAGAGCAACTAATTCTGAATAATGTCATAAAACCAGTTGTCTTTTTGTTTTTAATCTGTTTCTTCTGTTCTTTTTTTTTTTTTTTCTTCAACATTCCGATCCCTTTAGATTCATTGCTGCAAATTATCAGCTCCCATTCATCTATTTGTTTGGCCTTTGCATTCCATTTGGCGAAATCAAGTGTTTGTAGGTCTGTCTAGATATTATCTCTCCATCGTCTTTTCTGTTTGCCTCGTGGTCTACGAACAGTAAACTCCTTTGGTTACATTGTTTTTTCCTCTCTGTCACCTGAGATTCGCTCACTATGTCCCAGCCATTTCAGTCTATTAGTCCTCATGTTGTCAGTGATCACTGGTACTTTAAACACAATATAAATTTTGTTGTTGCTTCTCACTCGTTACTTCAAGACACAATACAACCTTGTCGTCTTCAAGCTCGGAAGTTCTATATTGGAAGTTGTGGCAAAGGGAATAGGTTACAGAATAAATATAAAGATAATTCAGGTGCAGGTGTTGTTAGATTATCTATTGCTATTTCTTCTGGTTGGATAAGGAGATTTGCATCCACAGTTTACGTTGTAAAATAACTGATAAGAGCAATAAAGTGATGCCATATGTGACATCCCTGATGAAAATATGAGAACCCAGATGTGATAATTTATGGGTGATAGTTGAAGAATCTATACGAATTTTAGGATCGTTAACAACAGAAGTATCATGTGTTTAATCATCATCATCAGCATCATCAGCATCATCATCATCGTCATCATCATCATATTCAACATCATCGTCACCATTCTGATCCCGTTGTAACGTTTTTCTGTTGTGAGACTGTGGCAATAACAAAAAATTTTGCAAGTGTTCAAATCCTCTGTTGTGTGGAATTTGTTACCCAGTTACCGGAACTCGTTGGTGACATAGCCTAAAATGTCACCAAGAAATGTACAGCGATATACAATAATAGTGACCGCAATCCTTTTCGAAATAGAGGACTTGTACTGTTATATACCAAAAGAATATATTTACAAGAATATTTTTCCTGTACTTTCTTTCAATTTCTCTGGACACTTGACCTGCATCTGTCAATGTATTATGATGTGCTGGATAATTTTGTCTCAGTACATTGTGAAATAATAGTCCATTTATACTTTAGCTCGTTTTGCAATAATTTTCTCTGCATTCACAGGTTTTGCACGACTTCGTTATTTCTCATTAGGTATTTCTATTTAAATTAAGTCAATGACCATTTTCAACCCCTTCAGGTATATTAGGAACATAAGGCTATACCTATATTTATATACCAATCGGCACGAGTTTGCTGTTGTGGTCAACAGCACGCCAGCCGCCTTTACTATCTAGGATTTTGCCTCGTACTCATTTAAGGCTGGGTCGACCTGGGAGCCAAGGTATTTTTTTTTTTTTAAACAAACGTCCGGTTTCGTCAGGACCTGAAACCACGAACTTCCGGTCTGAATACGAGCGTCTATCAGCTACACCACGGTGGGTCAAGTGTTTCCATGTAAGAGATAATTTTTGAAATTCACCCATGAGATCTTGTTATGCCTTCGACCGTAAGGTAAAATCTAATCTTCTCTGATAAGAATTGAGTCTAATTATTTTCATCAATAATATGCTGATACCTTATTTAATACTGGTGATACTCTCATTATCCAGGTTACATCTAATGCATTCTGTCTTACCTATAAAATAATGTTTCTCCTTCACTGATCAAAGTAACAGAATCTGCACATGTTTTCCGCATCCTTTATTTAGGTCACTAATCAATTTATGGCAGCCGTTACCACAACAACTGTATAATTAGATACACAGAAGGGAACTCATCAAGAAGTTATGTAAAGAATGGCACTGAGGAAATGCATCGGTCACTTCACTAAGGCTTCTGTTTTCAATATATTTGGTAAGGTGCCTGTATCTTCTTAAAATAAAGAAAGTGTGTGCAATCATTCCACATAACTGGATGGACTGTTGACATTAAAAAGCTTCTGCATCCAAACGGAATGACAATGGCCAATGCTGTCCATCTAGCAGTGGATCGCAAACTGTTTTCCCACGAGAGCCGACAACTCTTAACGACAGAAGTGGAAATTGATAACGATGATGATGAAGAAGAGGAATTGGATGATGAATCCTGGACAGTTAATAAACAAGCTAAATAATTTCTTGAGGCATCGTTGTGTGTTTTTACAGAAAAGTCCTTAGACTCCACTGGACAGCCAAAAAGAGCAAACCACTTGTTTTGAAAGAGGTGAAGGCTCGAATACAATTTATCGCAAACATCAGAAAGAGACGGTGGCTACCGTTTGCTTCTGTGATGAGGAGGTGGAGACTGGAACATGTTGTGACCACTGGAAAAAATTGCAGAAAAAAGAGCCGGGAGAAAACAACACGAGACGAATCTTGACAGCCTTTTGTCATGGCATGGAAGGGAATCAATACACGAACTGATACAGGCCGTTAAAGATCGCAGATTCTGCTGAAGCATGATCGCTCAGGCCAGTCAGCAAGGCACTTGATGATGATGAAGGTACACGTAGATTGTAAGTGTATAGTTACTGTGTCAGAGGTACCGACTCTAGAAAGCAGATGTATAGTTATTTTCCCCACATCCTACAAACATGCCATCCACCACTCACAAAAAGAGTATAAAATATCATCCCTGATTTAAATCCCACAACGCATAATTGATAAACGTGATATTTTAACCCTCTCGGTCACAAGCAACACACCATATGTTTATGGGTGTTATCCACATGTAAAAAAACAAAAACATTATTATGTGTATGTTTAAACATATTAAGTAAAGTCAGGTATCCCCAGAACTCTGGGTACATGTCACGAAATTCGAGATTTCTTGCAGGCTCCCATTCATGCCGTGGTGGTTTCTAGGAGCTGTTCTATGTTGTAAAGTAAAAGTAAAGGACCCTTTCCACGCCTTTAGGCGTATAGGGCATACAGGGCTAGACCTATATTTTTTATAGACCAACGGCACAAGATGGGTGATGTGTTCTATGTTATAGGGTTCTTATAATATACGTTCTTTCGCTGTCGCTATATACACAAACCGTCGGAAAAGCGGCTCACGTTCTTTTAACGTCCAGATGAGGGTCGTCTTTGGTTAGTCCTTATTATCCTATTATGAGTTTTGAATTAGGTATGTCTTAAAAACGGTCTAGGCTATAGAGTTCTAAGAACGATCGATCTAAATAAGGACGTGTATTGTCCACAGGTAGGTATGTAGGTGCTTTGCTGGGAAAGAAACATCATCACTTTCAACAAGAATCTCTTAAGGGGAGCTTTAAGTTATAATTGTGATTAGGTTATGTTCGTCATATAAAATGGCTTAGCACTGCAGGCCACCAAGAGCCCTGCTGACGCGATCAAAGGAAACAGACCCAAAAACTGTTGTCATAACCCTGTGGGACAGAGTAAACACGATACGACTTGTAACATGATGTTTGCGTTTGACGGACCAAAAAGTGCACCAGCGGTCAGCCAGCTGAATTGACGATATGGGAAAAACCCATTTTAACTTGAACACCGGTACTAACACGTTGGAACCGAAGTTGAACGCGGAGGAGACGAGAGCGGTTAGACATGAACGTGTGAGGTTGAAGACATCTAGAGACGTGATAGACTGTATTTTTTGATAGGAGTTGAAAGATAGGGACTGTTAGCGTCGTCGTCATATGTCTTGGTTGGCTGTTGGTATTCCGCGTGTGCTTATAGTTGTGTTGGTGTTGTATCGTGCTTAGGTAGGTGTTCTTGTCTATGGGTTATTAGAGTTTAGCTGCGTTTTGTGCTGGCGTTGACACTGCCTGCTAATACTTGAACCACTCACCCAGCGTGTGCCACTGCGAGGTCCGCAGCCTAGTTAGCGCTGTGCGACAGGGGGTGGAATCGAGTCTGCTGGTACATCCATGGGAATGGCTCAGGGTGGATAAGTAAATATAAATGCTACTACCGCCAGCGTTTCGGATAAGGGACTCTCCATAACTGTTGAGGTTGCTTTAGGGTGTATTGTTCTTTGTTCATTAATAATTATGTGTGTACTCAATAGGTGTGTGTTTTAAGTGTGTTCTGGTATAGTGTGTCTGTCACAGGGATGTACAACGAGCTGTAGTTAGGTAATATAGATACAAGGTCCTTGACAACTGTCCCAACCGGCGACGAAGACCCAAATACATTATCAACCGGCGACGAAGTCGTTTACCGGTGAGCCAGTGGGCGATGTTATTGTCCGCAGAACGCTTTCCGTAGTTACCTGGACTGCCGACGTCACCACCATACCAAAACTATCTACTTGGAAAATGTCACTCTTTCGCCGAATGAGTCTTAAAGACAACCCACCCACAACACAACCCAGTGCAACATAGCGGCATACAATACAGGATTGCAAATACGTTCACAGACAAGTCACGAGCCATATTTAAAATGAAATTATGAATAAATGCTTCAGGTGTACACTCCCCTTCTAGAACCATGATGAATTCACGTAAATGCGTTGGGTCTTCGCCTTTACAGGACTGCAGATTACTCAAGGCTGGCGAAACCGTTTCGAGTGCCTTGAATTATAACATTGGAGGCTGCAAAGGATATCTTCGATTTAGTCTTTTCTTTTTTTGCTTGGAGACTTTGGTTTTGTAATTACAGAATGGTCAAAGCTACAAGTAGCCGCTCAGGGTGGAAATAAAAACGGAAGAACGAAAAGAGTCGATGGTTGATGCAGACAACTTTCTTGTTTTTGATAACATCTTAAACTTCATTTAACTCCATTCTGTTCTGTTTTATTCGTTCTTTCTTAGAAATTAAGAGATTCTATCAGCAGCACAAACTGGTTCAAAGAGGGCGGTGAGGGGTATGTGGGGGGTGGGTAAGAGGCATTATGTAGACATTTTCCCACGACCCTGATGCTAAATTGTTTCTTCTCAATCCGTATTTTTTTTCCGCTTGTCGTAAACGGCTGTTTCGCAACAATACAAAAAAAATGTTTGTCTTTTTTTTTTCGATTCACATACTTATGTTTTCAGGAAATTATTATAATTTCAGAAATCGCACACGCTGCATTTACGTTACAAGCACCCACTTCAGTGTACAGAGAAGCAATACATCTTGTGAAGTACACATTACCTCTGTGACAATTTCCCGGTAAATGAAGTGTCACAGAAATTTATTAGATTTTGACGAACATAATGGCTACAGCAACGAAAACGGTTTATCTTCTAACTATACAATATATCTAATAGACAGTACAGTAGAACCTCGCTTAACGAGCACCTCGCATAACGAGTAATTCGCATAACGAGCAAAACAATTTTTTTTAAAAAAATGACTTGCTTAACGAGCGACGTTTCGCATAACGAGTGGCGAGGAGAGGGGAAGCTTGGGATTGTGCGCCTGTTACATCCGTCTGTGTTTAGCACTCGTTCCAGTAGCATCGTAGTGTCACTTGTGATCACACATTTTCTCAAACTTGTGTTATATTTTTATATATGTACATGAATCTTCCAGGCCTACAAGATGAAGTCTCTTAAGAATTTAAGTTCATAAGATCCAGTTTCTGCCCCCCAACAACACTCCGTTACTCCAGCCCATAGACAAGCAAGTTATTTCTAACTTTAAGAAACTCTACACTAAAGCACTCTTAAAGCATTGTTTTCAGGTGACTGAAGGGACCAACCTCACTCTCAAAGAGTTTTGGAGAAAAATCACTTTCACATCGTTGCCTGCCTCAAGATGATCAACACGGCGGGAGAAGGGGTTACCAAGAAAATTCTAACTTCTGCTTGGAAGAAGCTTTGGCCGGAGAGTGTTGTCTATTTGTGACCTTTAGGGGTTCGAGACAGTGAAACCTGTAGTCAACGAGATTGTCTTTGGCCACTATCACGGGGTTGCATGTGGATAACAGTGATATCAAAGAGATTGTGGAAGAGCACAGCCAAGAGCTGCGTTTTGGAGGAAAGTTTGTCAGAGGCGGAGGAGGAGGTAACAGAAAAGCAACAATTTTCTGGCGAAATAAGAGAAATGCTGAAAGCATGGCAAACTGTTGCATCTTACATTGAGAAGCATAACCCTAATAAGGAAGTGGCAATACGGGTTGCAAAATTTATTTAATGATAATGCTGTGTCGCATTTTCGCCAAATTTTGAAGCGTCGGCAAAAACGAATCTCTGGACATCTTTCAAGTTAAAAAAAAAAAATCAGTTTTGTATCATAATTATTTCGAATTTTTTTCTGCAAATGGAATTCGCATTCCATGTGGGTTCGTTACGCGTTTAAAGAAAATATAAAGATGATCCACTCTCCTTGACAATATTTATAATTGTCTTTGAATAAACGTTATACATAGCATTTTGTGAGTAACTTTTTCGATATGGAACGCATTATCGTATTTTACATTAATTTAAATGAGAAACATTGTTTTCGCATAACGAGTGTTTCGCTTAACGAGTGTGACTCTGGAACGAATTATGCTCGTTAAGCCAGGTTCCGCTGTATTGAGAACACGTTATTTCAATGTTTTTTTTTTTTTGTGTATGCGGTATGTGCCTATTAAATTTAATGCATGTGTGATCATATGCACGGACAATAATACACGGATGCATACACAAACATGAAGATCATCATCATCACCATAAACCACTTCTTCCGTTAAGCGTTGTGGGGAGGAATAATATGCGAACCAGTGCACGTTGGCAGCGACTGGTTTTTTTTCATGCCGTGAAGGGGTAGAGTTTCTTTAATGTTGTCGATCCATTTTTCCGCGGTCGCCCTCTTGCTTTTTTAGCTGATCTTCTGAGGTGTAGTGCTTGTGATGGTATTTAATCTTGCTGCATTCTAACGAGATGGCCAAACCACTCGATCTGCTGTTTCTCGATGAATCTAGTACAAGGTATCGATCCCACAATTTGCTTGATAGTTTCATTATTCACTCGATCTCAGATGGTTAGTTTGGTTGCTTTTCTCAGGCATCTCATCTCGCAGGTGGTGATTTTGCGTATATGGGCTTTAGATAATGTCCATGTTTGGCACTGGTAGCCTAATGTTGGAATGAAAATGCTATTAATAATCTGTCTCTTTGCACTCATAGTTATGCTTGGATGTCTTAATAATGGTGACAATTGGTATATAAGTGCACTTGCTTTCTGACATCTGGTTTCTATTTCTCTGTCAATTCTACCATTTTCTGTGATCATACTTCCTAGATATTTAAACTCCCTAACTTAATTCAGAGCAGAACCATTCAACTGTGTGTGTAGTGGGGCAGGGGTTCTACTAATTAGCATTGTTTCGGTTTTGTTTGCATTGATCTTCATTTTGTATTTACTGCATGCTGAGTTTAACCTGTTAATGTGGTCTTGCAGTCTATCTTCTTCAGGGTAGAACATGCACTGGTCGTCAGCAAATGGTAGTTCGTTTAATGTAGGTGAATCGATAACTTCTGATGTGTGTGTACTTCCTCATGATTATAAGGGTCTATGATGTCTGTATCAGAAATTGCTTCTTTAGATATTCTGTCTATATAAATGCTAAAATAAAAGTGTTGACTGTGAAAATATCTGAAATACCTTCATGTGTTCTTATTGCACCTTGGCTTGTGTGGTACATGGCTATGATGTTCTCTAGTAACTGTCCTTGTACCCCGTAGTTCTTAAGAACAGACCACAGTTTGTTTCTATCCACTCTATCAAAAGCCGTTTCCTCATCTACAAACACGATATTCTGTTTGGTATTATACCCAATGGCTTTCTCACACACTTGCCTCATAGTGAATAATGCATCTGTGCATCCTCTCTTTTCTCCGAAACCGAATTGTGATGAACTCAGCTGTTGTTCAGCTATGGGTCTAACTCTCTGTTCTAGTAATTTGGCGTACATGTTTCCTACATGAAGGTAGGAAACACAAATATTTATACATACATGATTTGCATTACCATGTAAGGGAGTTGCCGTGGCTGAGCGTCTAGACGCTCGCCGCGGATCAGAAGGTCTTGGGTTCGCTCCCTGGCGGAGCCGGACTATTTTCAAAAACAACCTTGGCTTCCAGGTCGACCCAGCCGTGAGTGGGTACCAGGTGCAGTCCCGGGAAGTAAAGGTCCTTCATTTTACTTACTTACTTACCATGTAAACGTTTTTACATATACTCCCAGGTATACTTGTAGAGACAGTCATAAAAATGCGTGGCCCACTTTATGCTACCGGAAGCAAAATCTAGTGCATTTCAGCACAGAGTCACACTGAATAAATATAATAAAATCAGAGCCAGTGAAGAACCCCCCCCCCCCACCCCCCCACCCCCTCCCCCTTTTTCCACCTTCACCCTAACCCTACACACATACACACATACACTAAACTGATACACAATTACTGCGGAAGACTGATGGTGAGCTGTTCAATTATACCTTGTAAAGCAAGTTTAAACCAATTAACCCTCTTCACGCCTACAAACATGGAATTATTGATCTCTTAACCACACCTATAGTGGCCGCAAATTAAATGCGTTGTAAATACGGCTGATTACGCTTAAGTTCCGTTAGAGAGTGTATCCATATTTATTTGGTTTTAGTGTTTGTATTTCCTGCGAGATTGGGTACTAAAAAAATGAGTGTCCTTCAAACTATTTATTACAGTGCTTCCCAGGCTCTTGACTGCAGTTCTGTTCCAGAACCTGAGTGTTGCGTGTGCATCCGTTTTACAGATCTGCATATATGAGATTGACAATCTATTCAGTTGCAATAAGTAAGTAAACAACACCTGGCACTCTTATTGTTTTCTCAGTCGTCTGATGCAACAGACACGTGGCGTACCTCTACAAACTGTTCCCGCTGCAGGTTTTTATAGCGTCTCCTATCGTGACCTTGCAGACGGCAACGACGTTCTTCAGCACGTTTCATTCTCATGTCGTGTAATCATGTTAGCGTTAGAGATTTGTCATTATCCATTATCTTATCTGTAGAGAGTTGATGATATTTTTCCTGACCATGCATCTTCCTGCATGCTGTTGTGCAGTACTTAGCAACTGGTCGCTTCGTGTATTATCTTTTGCTCTGGTATGCCCAGATGTGAATATCCAGGTCAGACAAATTCAGTGTAATTTAAGAATGCTGGCTACCCGTCAGAGTCGAAATCCTTTTCCTGGCTATCGGCACACAGGACACGTGGTGATAGACCCCTATTTTTTTTACTTACTATTCTTCACTCAGTGGATAAGCTGGTGAACATCATGCTGTATCTTAGTTACAGTACGAGCAAGTAGTTGAATGTTGAATTTTGAATCGACATCATAGCACTTGGGACACTCCCACAAGCGCTCCGTCTCCAACTTCAGCAATCAAAGAGTTATAATTCCAATGGTACCAATAACTGTTTGATTCTGTATCCGTCTCGCCCTTACACTGAGTATTGAGCGTCTGTCAGATCTCCTGGTAACTCTTCGCAGCGCCCTTCTTCTCAGACCGTAATGATCTATATGTGCCTCTGCACTGTTCACTCGCTTCCAAAGAGCCCTCTCCATATCTAATTTGTCATATGTCATTCACCACCACGTAGTGCATAGCCGGTCAGTCTATCCGCATGCTAATTTCCCATCACACTGGCATACCTGGAGAAAGTATCCAAAGGACAATAACTACTACGAGCAACTAAATGTTGGCAAACTCGCGAGAAAGTATATTTTTACATCCGCATGCTTAGCCACTGACAAACACACACACACGCACACACACTCTCTCTTTTTTTCATACACATATGTGTGTGTGTATAATTGTGTACATACACACACTTTCTCTCCCACACACATACGTGTGTATATATATGTATATACACACACACACACAAGATCCTTTCCCCACTATGTAATTTGTTAACACACAAAAAGAGTAATTAATACGCAGCCACGTTAAATGTTAGCGGACTAGGGGATAAGGAGACGGAGTTGGTAGAATGTATGCAGAAATACAAAATAGAAATACTGGGGATTTCGGACTTGAAAAGAAAAGGACACAGTACAAAATTAATACATGAAAATTACGTATTAATATACAGTGGAGTAGACAAGAATAAAAAGGCGACTCACGGCGTCGGAGTTATAATTCACACAGAAAAAGCTAAATATATAAATGAAACAGAATACATATCAGAAAGACTAATACGCATACAAGTTGTCGAAAACGGCCTAACTACAACTTACATACAGGTCTACGCTCCGTGCAACGACGACAACAGTGATGAACAGAGACGGGAATTCTTTGAACAGCTGTCAGACACACTCAACAGAGTCAACGAAAGAGACGAGTTAGTTATCATGGGGGATTTTAACGGGAGAGTAGGGAAAAAGCAAGAACAAGAGATATGCATGGGCAGTTTCAGTGATACAACAAAAACAAGGAACAGTAATGGCGAAGAACTGGTTAACTTGTGCTATGAACAAAACTTGATTATCACAAACACATTCTTCAAACATCGTAAATCACATATGCAGACTTGGTACAGATGGAATAACTTAGATCAGTCATCGCAAATTGACTATATACTTGTTAGACAAAAACATAAAAACAAAGTGACAGACGCAAGAGTCTATCCAAACATCAGTATGGACACTGACCACCGGCCTGTCTGCTATCTCAGCTGAGGTATGTGCCAAATAAGAAACAACACATACAAAAACGAGTATACGTGACCAACTTAAAAAAAACTAGAGGACGATACAATCAAAAAAGAGGTGTGCACCAAGATGTCTAGTATGTATGAAACCTTACCAGCACAAACAGATAACATTGATACAGAATGGAACATTTTCAAAAAATCCATTCTAAAAACATTGAATTCAACATGTGGGAAACAACAACATAGACGAAGGTTTAAGAAAAGAACACCATGGTGGAATGAAGATATAAAAAAATCTATTAAAAAAAAAAAAAAAATATTAAAAAAATAGCTACAAACAAAGACAGTAGAAGACTATACTAACTACAAAAGTGCTAGAAAATCCACTAAATAAATAATCAAAGTGGCAAAAGAGGACCAATGGCAGAAATGTGGCGAACAACTTGTGAAAATTTCAAGGGAAAGACTTAGAGACTTTTACAAAAGTGTACATTCTATGAGAATAAGGGACGAAAGTTTTAACCCTACCAACATTATTAATGATAAAAACGGAACACCGTTATTTAACGCTATCAGAAAGAAGGAAAGATGGAAGGAATACTTCTACGAACTACTCAATCCAACAAATACACAAACTAAAGAATACTACTGTACCTATAAGGAAGAACAAGAAGAACCTTGCATTCTAATTCAAGAAGTTGAGAGAGTTATCAAGATGAGCCCAAATAATAAATCAGCAGGTATAGACGGTATAACGAACGAGGCAATTAAAGCATGCGGAAAAACCACGGAAATGAGATGTCTGAGAAGGGCTGTAGGAGTGACCATAAGAGATAAGATCAGGAATGAGATCATAAGAGAACAAGTCGGCACAGAACCAATTCTGGATTACATACAAAGACAGCAAGTGAAATGGTTTGCCCACTTAGAGAGAATGCCTTGTAACACCATACCATACAAAGCATACATGGGAAGAGAAGAAGGACGTAGAGCACGGGGTAGACCAAGAACAATATGGAAGGATAACATCAGAGAAACTCTACAACAGCACGATGTGCCTATGGTCGAGGCAGCCAGAAGAGCTAGAAACAGAACCTTATATCTCCCTCGACACCCAGAGCGGTAAAAGAGGAAGTGAAGGAGGAGAAGAAGAAGAAGAAGAAGAAGAAGAAGAAGAAGAAGAAGAAGAAGAAGAAGAAGAAGAAGGAAAAACCGGAGCAAAATGGCTACATAGAATATTCACGGTAGCATGGAACGAAAGGAAAACACCGGAGGATTGGCAAAAAGCTATTATAGTCCCAATTTGGAAAAAAAATAAAAGAGAGTGTGACACATACAGAGGAATTTCTTTATTGAGCCACGTAGGGAAGCTATATTCAAAAGTACTTGAGACAAGAACAAAACATATTTTAGAGACACAACTGAGGAAAGCTCAGTTTGGATTTAGGAAAGGAAAAAGTTGCACAGACGCCCTTTTCACCCTAAGACAACTTAGTGAAAAAGGCAATAGAATATAACAAACAACTCAATATAGCATTCATTGACCAAGAAAAAGCCTTTGACAGGGTAGACAGGAACAAACTATGGAATATATTGAACGACTATGGAGTACAAGGTCAGCTACTAGACAACATCAGATCTCTTTACCAAACAAGCTCAAGCGTAGTTAGAACAAATGTTGGTGTGACAGACGAATTCATACTAAGAACAGGAGTAAGATAGGGTTGTGTACTATCACCACTACTATTCAATATATACATGGACAGAATAACAACAGCAGCAAACCATGTAATGATAAGCGAACTGTTAACTACACCAAGCAGTGAGACAGAGTTAGTTGAAAGAGATCATTATAATGAAAACATACACGCCGATCCTGAAGAAATACATCCCCAACTGAACGAAATACTTTCCGCAGACGACCAAAGCATAATATATGAAAACGAAAAAGAACTTCAAACCCACTTAAATGCGCTACACACTGTATGCAACGAATATAACATGAAGATCAGCATCACCAAAACAGAAATTCTGAAAATAAGTAGAACACCTAATATACTAACTATTCAAGTTAACAACGAACAACTCAAACAAGTGCAGCAAGTTAAATACTTGGGCAGCATCTTCACAGACGATGGAAGAATTGATAGGGAACTTGAGGCAAGATGTCAAAAGGCGAACGCAGTAACTTACCAACTCTCCCCACTGTTAAAACACCCAAGCATCACTATGGCACTAAAACGACAACTGATAAATTGCATGTTTATACCAACCCTCTGCTACCAATGCCAAACCTGGTCCCTAACAAGAGCACAGGAGAAAAAGATCACGTCGTGCGAAATGAGATGCTTACGTAAGGCTGCCAATGTCACAAGGAGAGACAGAGTTCGAAACGAGAACATTAGAGCAATTGTAGGAACCACACCATGCCTGCAATACATAAAGAAGCAACAAATAGAGTGGTTTGGCCACTTGATGCGAATGCAAACCGACCAACTGCCTCTACGAGCATACAACGAACAGCACTACGTCCCTAGAGCAAGAGGCAGACCGAGAGTACGATGGATAGACAATATATCAGAGATCCTGAATCAACACGGACTAACAACAACACGTGCAACACACCTGGCCCAGGATAGAAAACTGCGACTCCCCACTACGCTGTGAGGCAATTGTGGACAAGACAAGACAAGAGAATTAATACGCCGCATGAAGAGTTATGGTTATCCATTACAGAAGAGAGTCAACATTATTTTTCTCCATCATATAGAAATCTACTCCCTTCCCCCTTTATGTTTGTGTCTCTCTCTCTCTCTCTCTCTCTAAATATATATATATATATATATATATATATATATATATATATATATATATATATA
Source organism: Candidula unifasciata (assembly GCA_905116865.2). Classification (NCBI taxonomy): domain Eukaryota; kingdom Metazoa; phylum Mollusca; class Gastropoda; order Stylommatophora; family Geomitridae; genus Candidula; species Candidula unifasciata. The sequence continues at coordinate 276,156 of CAJHNH020005179.1, forward strand.
TATATATATATGGTGTATGTGTGTATGCACATAAACATTAATGATAGTCATTTCCTCACCTTTCTCTCCACACACTTAATCTATCTCTCTATCCATTTCTCTCTATTCGTGTCTACTACCCTTGATACCACAAATTGCTAACAAACTCTTAACCTCAACTCAAATGTCGAATGTTCACCAGAAACAAGCACAAACGAAAATAACTCCACAAGCATGTTTACCCATTTACAACTGAAAACATATGAAAGCAAACATTCACAGAAACAAGAAGCAACAATCATCGCTGAAAGCCTGCTATACCCTAGACATCTGCCACAAGACGGCGTCACTAAACTGGCACACCAAGATATACTTCCACTAATGGAGCAGCACTTCAGGGACCATTAGCCAGTTCACATTTGAACCCGGTGCAGTTTTATATTTTATTTCTCTGAGCGGAACCAGTTCTGCCGTGTAGTGAGCTTGTTCATGTGCCACTTGGCATCTTTATACAGGTACATTATTTTAAATTGCCGTAGTCATGTGCGCTTACCAATTTATCTGAATATTAAAAAAAAAAATGATTAGAAACTTTGAATCAATAAAAAATGAAAAGTTACGCAGAATGACAAATGACAACACACTATGTACAAAAAAAAAAAAAAAAAATTAAATAGCCTAACACAATGACAGTACAAGTAGAGTGACAAATCATCAAAGTCAACAATAATAATTTGAACTCCACAGAGGCGGCTTCAACAGCACGCCGATCAACAGCTGTAAACTAAGATGGAAAGTTATGGTTGTTTGTGCTCTTCTGGACTTTGTTCTTGCTAGACATGATTTGTGCGTGTAAATTTGTTTTACATATAAGGCTTAGATGTACGCGGCTTCTTGGTCTCTCCTCTTTTGGGCAGATGCTCTTCTTCTTAAAAGGAAACACCCATAATTAGTCGCCTTGTGCGACATGCTTGTTAGGAGGGCAGAGAGTTAATTTACCCCTTACCCCTCTTTTCCCAAACGGACTTCTGGAACCAACATGGCAAATCTTTCGCCTCTTTTCCTTTTGAAAGGCCGCACCCAAGTTTTCCATTATCACAATGAGACGAAAGATATATTGATGTTGATTCTCATATTACTTGTTTTACATTCTTGTCTCATAGATGTTAGATGTTGTTGCAATTTCATGACTGTGTATGATATAAATGCGCGGTCATCAGCAAAGAGTAATTTATTGATCTTACTAATATTTTCGTTCTTGGGCTAGGCATTCTTGCATAGGCAGTCGATGTAAGTGATAAAAAGCAGTGGGTAGAAGACACATCCAGGTCTTACTCCAAACAGTGCCCTGAATGGTTTATATCAGTGGTTCTTAACCTTCCTAATATCGCGACCCTTTCATACAGTTCCTCATGTTGTGGCGAGCTCCAACCTTACAATTATTTTCGTTACTACTTCATAACGCTAATGAATATGTGTTTCGCAGTGGTTCTATTCAACAAAGGGTCACGACCCGTAGGCTGGGAACCTCTGGTTCAGAGTTTACAGATTTATTCTTACTAGGCTTCTGCAATCCTTGTATAATGTTTTTGAATTGTACGATAAAGGGTTTACTTACTCCTTTTGAGCTGTTATTTTGCATATTCTTACCTATTCTGCAGAGTGCCTTCTCCTGGTCTACGAATGCCACAAATAAGATTTTATCGTATTTGATTTCTCTTTTCTGTTAACTAAGTGTGGATGTTGCATCTATGCAGCTTCTGTTTCTAATGAATCCCATAAATGTTTCTGCCAGCTGTGGTTCCATCACTGATTTCAGCATTGTTTCTATTTTCTTGTCATGCATTTACCTTTGCCAACATGACTTAGCGACATTCCTCGTTATTGATTGCATCCGGGCTTGCTTCCTTTTGCTCTTCCACAATTATATTAACAAATACACATTGCAGGTCAATGGGAACAATTTGTTGTGCCCATGCTGTATTACATATAATGTGAATCCATGGGTAATCTCTTAGTAATATATAAACTCCAGGTGCTTTATATCGGGCGACCCCTAATGACTTTTTTCTCTTTCATAAATTTCTTTATATTGTTCTAGCACTGTTGCCCTGTAGTTTTGACGTGTTTTTTTTTCCGTAATGTCATGGCAAGTGAACGCATTCGTTGTGATGTTAACCATATCCTTCATTTAATATTGATTGGTCACTCTGTGGTTACTACTCGGTGTTCCTGACCCGGTAATGTACAGTCTGTCACAGAAGTCGCATCGTTTTGGAAACCTCATTCTCCACTGATGTACTTGCTAGACCAGCAGTTCCTAACCTGTGGTTCGCGACCCCTTGGGGGTCGAACGAACATTTCAGAGGAGTCGCCTGAGACTATCGGAACACACAAATTCATTGAAGTTATGAAGTATAAACGAACATAATTTTATGGTTGGGGGACCACCACAACATGAGAAACTGTATTAAAGTGTCGAGGTATTATGAAGGTTAAGAACCACTGTGCTAGACTAACATGCAACCATCACCATACTGGACTTTCAGTCGCTGATAAATATCTATAGTTTTTACCCCTGCAATATGCTGCTCCACTTTGCTGTGTGTCAAAAGCGGGGCGGCTATCTTTAAACTATCATTATCATGTCATTATGTTTTTCTGCACCGTGCTAGCACTCTTGACATCCTTAACAACAATCCTGACAGCTTACAAGACAAAATGCACGCAGCCAAGACTCCATTGTGGTAACGTCGCATGACAGACCACACCCCTCTGGTCTTAAACCTGCCCACATGTTGTACACCTCTATGTAAATTAGTTGATTTCAAATCTTTGACTTTCCTCCTAAGTAAATAGTCTTTCTTTTGTAGTTATGTGTCAAGACGTCGGAATAAATACTATATTCTTTCCAAATTCTTCAAGGAATGAGATATATTTAAATTCAGTCTTATATGTTTGAGCTTTGCTTATAGTAACGCCAAATTCCATTGGCCTAACTACCGCTTTTGGACGCTGATGAATGCCCTCTCGCCTCTAGCTGGAGGGATGTTTAGATTTGGGACTCATTCTTGACAGTGCTTCTAGACTAAGTGGTCGGCTTGCTGCCTTATCTGTATATCTGCTTACGTCCGTTCGAATCACCAATTCACCCGGGGGCTTCCGTGAGCATGGGACGTTATTTATATCTGAAGGCCATCAAGTGTAACCAGCACACAGTCTACAGGAGCTTCTTATGTGGTTGGGCTACCAACAACTGCCACTCTACATGGTGGCTTTCGATTCTTATAGAGAACATTTTAAAAGTTAACAAGGCACCTTCGTCCTTTACCCTACTAGGAACACTATCGTTCAGTAAACTCTAAATATTCAAGGTTTCTTGTGACTCAAATGACTAATGACCAATCGAATTTGATGTTCGATTCACAAGGCATCAAACATTCTCAAAGTCAACTGTTAGAAGATCCTTCGGATGAACAGGACCTCCAGGACAGATAAGTTGTGGTGGCACGAATTGCAGCTACTCATAACACCTCCTGCCAGTTACCTAGGTCCTTCTTTCAGCAGTTTAGCAATGATGATAATTGCTGATGCTAGTAGCAAACCAGAAATCCATCTGGAGTAGGCATTTTTAGATTCCACAGAAAGTTTACTTTGTCTTGTTAAATCCATTTCTTGACATTCTTACTTGTGTTGCACTGATTGCATAATGGTTTGCTATTTTATATTCTGTGGTTAGCGTCAATCCTTCCCAGTTCTTGAGTTATCTAAAGTGTGGGGTGTATTATTGTATTTCATTCTGTACAGTGTTAATTTGGCTAGCATAGGATCACTATCTATCTAGTCTGGGGGCATAAAAGTAGTCG
>CAJHNH020005179.1:282500-320000 GCA_905116865.2 Candidula unifasciata
TTGTGTCATCGGGTGTTTATCGCTTGTGTAATGTCCTGATGGGGTAAACATCTACTACTACTAATGTGCATATCACAGGCAAGCATCAGTGTATGTAGAAAGGGGGGGGGGGCGGCGGAGAAAAAAGAGGCGGGGGTTGTTATAATTCATTTCAAAAATCGAGCCCTCCTATCATCATCATTATAATCATCATCAGGTGACTTGCCGACTGGCGTGGGCGATCAGGTCTCTCTACAATCTGCGATCTCCTGCAGCATGTTTGAGTTGCTGACACATCTCCATGCCATACAACAAGACTGTCAAGAATCTTCTCTCGTTGTCTTCCTCTATCCCTCCTTCCACAGATCTTTCCAGTGATCACAACATGTTCTATTTTCCCTTAACTATAAAAATATATTATTCAGTAACCCTTTAGTGCACATGTCCTTGCAGAAGAAATAGTTAAAATGTGAACAAAGGTCTAATGTTTGTCTTTGCTTTATTAGCGGTACATACAAAAGAAGAAGAAGATTAAAAAACAGACACCAGTTCAAAGAATTTAATTAACATGTTTAGAGAGGTCGACCAAGCAGACAATGGAAAACATTGATTACACAAGCAGCATTAAATATGTTTTAAATGATCAAAGTACATAATAATTTACTATAATAGGACTAGCATGCATTCTTTTCTGTGGCAACTAACGGTTGTGAGTTCTAGACTCTTACATAATCACTGAAAAAAAAAAAAAAAAAAAAAACAGATTGGAGCTTTCGAATTAAAATGTTACAGAAAGGTTCTCAGAATCGGATCAAGAAGACTGACTGACTTACTGACTTTCTACCCCACCAGGACATCACATAAGCGATAAACACCAGATGACACAATGTGCCACAACGTGGATGAGGATCACCGTGGAGAGGTCACAGAAACCTAGTTCAGCCATTAGGCTATATTTATGGCCTGGCTATATTGCTGCCCCTGGCAAGAGCCAGAGTAAGGCTTTATATAACGGAAAATTGCATCCCGCTAAGTGAGTACAAGATAATAACAAATGTAGATAACAAAAGCAGGAAAAACATCGAAATTCTTCACGAGATAAACATCAAGGAGAACTGGCTCACAAACAGCATTCTTTCCGCACGTTGAAGTATTTTGTCAACATTAACCATCACGGTGGCTTGAAAATGACTGAGTTGAAAGATGCAGTTTTTAGAAAGCGAGGCAGGGGTCGACCTTTGGCAAGATGGATACTGGACATTGAGGATGCAGTTACAGTTAAAAAATGCGTGTGGCTGGAAAGCTGGTTAGGGAACAGGATACTTTCAGGTATGTCGTGAAGAGAGCGACGTTCTGTAAAGGACTTGCTAATTGATGATGATAGTATGACTATATAAATTACATAAAATACATGCAGGCGACAATTTAATAAGCTAAACAGTGCGAGAAGATGTGCGAGTGTCAGACAATGTGGAGATAATAAAATACAAGGAATTTAAATGAAACATAAACAGGGAGCCTACTCAGTATTGTGGGCGTATAAACTAAACACCAATTATTTATGTCCCTTGCAAAGTTAAAAAATTCACAACCTGAATGAAAGATTAAGACAAAATGTCGACGTTCAAGTTTGATATACTGCCAAATGCTAATTAATACCTTCTTTATACTACTTTTGTTCACGCCCGGGGGTAGGCAGACAAGCCACATTTCTCCCAGATTTACCGTATTTATCATGGAATCAAGACCGAAGGGTTGAGATATCTATAGTAGCGAGCCAAAGGGTTAAGAACTCATGGTTTCTGGATATTTTAATAAATAAAAAATCCTTTTCGGTATAGGCGGGGGAGGGGGGGTAGGTGGAGGGTGGGGGCGTCCTTGAGCCTGAGGGTTTACGGCCGCATGGCTAGTGCTGTCGCCACGACTATGCAGGTGAGGACTTTTATTTTCCGCCGACAGAAAAAAATCCTAAGCTTTACCGAGGAAACCACATACGACACTCTCTGACTGTCTGTATCTCTCTCTCTCTCTCTCTCTCTCTCTCACCCTTTCTGTCTTCATATGGGTGATGAAAACAATAATCACACCACTTCCACGATGACGTTTTGATTAAATGGAATGTGTTGGACTGAAAGGCACAGATATAGCAAAACAGCTGTTAACCAAAACACAACGTGCATACCACGTCTTTTGGGCGAACGAAGAACAAGAAGAAAAGTTCAACGAACATACACGAATACTTACTGAACGAACATCTCCACTCCAGCACTGGAAATATTTCTTTTGATGCCCCGCCATGACTGCATCAGTTTAAAGGCTTCCCTGTTGGTAAAAGGTATTCGTGGGTCGACCTCGATTACCGAAAAGCTTTTCCCGCCAGGCAAACTGTTTTTCTCGTTCAGGTAGTAAGGTCGGTTGGTCCCAGGAGGAAGTAGTTCAGCCATATTGAAGTCGGACAATTTTGCAGTGTCCCCGGAGGCTTTGTACTTGCTCCAAGGACATCCCATAATGAATGTGTTTAGTAACGTCTAAATTGTCAAACGATTTGTCAGTTATCTTGTGGTTGAAGCAGGTTTATATGTATCTATTCCATTTGACAAGCATTAGATGCATGCATTGTTCATCAAAGGTACGAATTTCTTTTAAAGTCTAGTGAAAAGCGGAGGAGAAATGAGCAGCGGAGATTTATGACTTCTATAATAGCTCGTATCTTGATGCGGTTTCGTATGAGGTGGCATCTAATAAACCTCTAAACCACGCAATTGCGAGAAATCTAAATAATTGTATCAAAACAAGCTATATGCTTTGAGATGAACATTAAAGCAAACATCCTGTCTATATTAGCCCTTAAATCACAATCCTTTACTGTCACCAAAACAACACGAAAGTATGCAACTTTTGTCTTTGTTCTTAAATCTGTGTATTTATAATATAAGGTAACTGTATTAATATAGTGTATTCATATTCAAATGACATGATCACGGGCGATGTTTCATACAAACTATAGAACACGCTCTTCTAATGAACTGAATAATCTTTGGCCAAATTCAAGTTTACTTTATCAGAGTCTGAAACCACATGGACAGATCTTGATTGGTAGCTGAACTGCGCACTACACAGTGACAAATCAGAGCCAGTGTTACAATTCAGTGAGGAAAAAAACAGGCCCTGAAATTGTTAAAAACAAAATAAATAATCATAAACAGCAATAGGTAATATAGTATTATCGTTGAGAAGACTAGCTGGATCATATGCTGCTAACATACATGAGACTTTGTGAATTGCCATATCTAATGATTCCATTTGTCTTTGTGAGGAAGTAGCGTACATTAATCTGGACATTTGCATATCTACAGTAAAGCTTTCACAGATTCAAAGTAGTATGTATCAAGAAAGACAACGTATCCTAACAAGCGTCTGAAACAATTACTAGGGTTATTCCCCTCTACTTTAAAAAAAAGTGTAACGGTCTACCTATTAATTACGCTGTTGTATATAGACCGTGTCGGCTCTGTGGCTGTCGATGCGAACGCTTCGCTTCGTAATGCCGGGATGCCAGGTTCGATCCCAGCTGCGGGCAATCCGCCTTGCGTTGGTTTCGACAGTGGTATCAAGAAAGCCGACCGTCCAGGAAGCAATGGCAAACTACTGGATGTAACTTGCCTAGAGAAACCACACAACAGCCAGGGGCTGTTATGGTTGGTTCTGCAACGTCCTGTAAAGGATACGCAACTAACAAAATATAGACCGTGGCACAGTAAATAATGGTTCTCTAGAGGCAGACCTAACATATGTTTATACCGCTATCACACAATGAACTGATACAAGGAGGTGAGAAAAGTGTATAAATGTAATTCTAACCTACAAATGCATTGTTAAATTCTTCACAAGAACAATTGCTTATTTGATAGCGATTTAAACATGTACGAGTATGCACCGTCCTGTCAAGGATACGTTACTAATTGTAATATACATAGAGATATATGTTTGTGTACATATATACATGGGAGTCGCCGTAGCAGAGCGGCTAGATGCGCGCCGCGGATCGGAAGGTCGTGGGTTCGCTCCCTGGCGGAGCCGCACTTTTCATTAAAAAAATGACCTTGGCGTCCAGGATGACCTAGCCTTGAGTGGGTGTCACGAAACGATCTCAGTGGTTCCAGAAGTTAGTACTTGTATTAAGTTCTTCTGGTTATTAATGTTACTTCGAACCGCACGGAGTTAATTGTTTCCAGTCCTTAGTCCAGACCAAGCGACTGAGTCTTGGGTAATGTTACGCAATTACACCGAGACTAGAGAATTTCCTTTCACACGCCAGTGTCAGAATGTTATCTCCTGACCAGACCGTAGAGACTGAGCGGGGCCCTTTTGACCAGGTAAATTGAGTGGACGCTAGACATTGTGGAGCCGGGAGGTCGGAGTTTCACAAGTCAGTGTATTCTTGGCAGAACAGGTGTTTGGCAATTAGGAATGTTTGATCTGGGTCAAGTAGTAAACACAATGGCTTCACGGACCGTTTTCACACCAGCTAGTTAGATTCGTTGTAAACTAGATTGGGTCACTTAAGAATGTTCGCTCTAGGGACGTCAGTCCAGAATTGACTGACAGGCCACTTGTTAGCTAATTTGATCTGGTAGGTACTTCAGAGGCGGGGCTTAGGTCATCGTCTTGAGGGTTGGGTAAAACCGAGGAAAGGGAGGAGATTAATTTGGACAATAGATTGATACTTATACTTCGAGCCTGTGGAATTCCCGTCATTAATCGCAGCCTGCCGGCAAACAAACACAGGTCGACGTAAAGGTAATTTACGGTCGCATTCTGTTTTGGCGATTGATGGAAAGTTCCCAGGTAAGAGAAAATATTAATTTTAATCTTGTATACATAGGTTAGGGAGTTAAGCTTAGTCTATACTACCTTTTCCTAATTTGTCTGCACATTCTGCTTGAAATAGTTCTTTGTGAGTATTCAGTATCTCAGTTAGGGAACTGCTAAACTATTCCTATTTCTTGTATGTTTGTGTCACATGTTTTTCAGTGTATGTTTCCATGTGTATAAAATAAGATGTGAACCATGACATTTGCTATAATGAAATGTAATCATATTGTTTCCATGATCAGGAAAAATATGAGTTGGTACTGAGGGAAATGATGCCAAAATATGTGCAGGGATGCTGCTACGTTTGTGTGCCCACCATGTGCTCACTTAATGTGTTCACCTAAACAGGGGAGTTATAACCCCAGGGGAAGAATGATGGGTGTATAGAATTCACTGCCAATGAAAGATAATATTCAGGACAGCGTGCACCTATAAAGTGTTGGAGTTTTCAGCACATAACCTGCTAGACGTGGTCATGTAATATCAATGTCAGCCAGTTGTTGGAAGTCTGAGTGATGACGGACAACAGACTTAGAAAGTCAACTATCATGACATAGCATTGGAGGGAAGGCAGGATATGTGAAGCCCATGTAAGACAAAAGACCTTCAGACTAGACTGGAGAGAATGTGGAATATGAGGAGGAGTGATGGGATATATTTTATTATTATATGTTACAATAATTGATACATGTATTCTTAGTGTAAGTTAAGATACTACACGTATGTGTTTGTTTCCATGATTACAGCGCCCATGTGACGATCAGTCCATGAAAGAGACTACATTGTGTTAGACTCGGCCAGCTGGGAACGAGGTGGAGAACGAGGTGGAGAACGAGGTGGGAGCGATGTGGAGACCGAGGAGGGGATGAAGTGGAGAATAAGCTGAAACAGGCAGAAAACAGGCAAGGAAGAGTTGGACAAGCTTGACAGTTCCTCGCGGCTGTCAGAGGCTTATAAGCTAAGTTAACATCTTTTAAGTTAATATTACCATCATCATCATACCACTCTAAACCCCGAGCTGTTTTTCTCGCTGAAGCTTATCACTATCATCAAATTAACCAGTCACTGTTTTTGTAAATCAACAAACTGGGAATATCATTGTTAGTAAATAAAGCTGTATGTCAAGTTTTATCCTGCATCAGTTTTTGTAATTCCAAGTGTATTCAGTCTTACCTGTTTAATTAAACTGTTAGGATAGAATAACATTTGGTGGGGGTTCAAATAATATAATAATTCTTTAATTATTCATAATAACACCGGGAGAAGGTAGATGACGGAGGAATCATTTGCCCTGTCTAATAATTCATTTAATATAATGCTATAGACATCTAAAATTCCTTGCCTTCTCTTGTGGGTACCAAGTTCAGCTAATATTAATGTACTTAACGAGCCAATATGGCTGTTTTCTTGGATATCCAGGACTTTGTTTGAGAGCAACATAGCTCAGATTTTAGTTCGGTTAATCTGGTGGAGGGAATGTGTTGAGAGGAACATCCCTACTCAACATTGTAAACATTTAAACCACCCGTCACGTCACAGTGAGTACCGGGTTCAGTCCCGGGAAGTAGAGGTGGCCGGCGTGATGCTGACCACATCACCCATCTTGTGCCGTTGGTCTATATAAAAATATGGGCCTTCACCGTCGGTAAACTTCAGGGGAAAGTTCTGGTTGTTCGACCATTTCTGGACTGTGATCTTATTCCCGAGTTTTGCGTGTACATTCGTTTTACAGGTCTGGCTTTTTGTATGTAGACTGTTTGTTCCTCATCTCCCAGGCAGATTTACTCAGACTTTTAAGAAAACACCTATATAACACACTTGCTAGGACAGCAGATCTTTTCTTTCCCTTCTCGCCCTCCTCTCCCCCACCCCCACGATAGAGCACTACAATCCACATAGGGACGTTTGTGGTTTTATAAGTCAGCTTTGGCGTGTTTTGAATGGTCGGAGTGTATATCATTCTTGAAAAATCAAAACTTCCCATCTACAGCTAACTGAAGGCCAACGGTTAAGTAGTGGGGCTGTGGCAACTTTTATTGAAATTGTATTAGGAATGTTTTGTATTCTAATTGAAAGCAAATTGTTTCAAAGTAAATGTAAATGTCAGCTGCATATAGCACTATTATTTGCACTTCTGTTATATTACCTGTGAGTCGCCGTGGCGTAGTGGCTAGACGCTCGCAGGCGGATCGGAAGTTTGAGGGTTCGGTCCTAACGGAGCTAGACTTTTGATCATAAGTTACTTGGCTTCTAGCCTTGAGTGGATATCAGCTGCAATCCTGTTACGTAAAGGTGGCCGGCGTTATGCTGACCACATTGGTCTAGAAAATACACCTATAAATTATAGGCCTAGCCCTAGATTCCCAGTAAGCCTAAAGGTTTGAAACGGGGTCCTGTTCTTACGTATAAGATTAAAATCATTTTAAACATACATAAAATATTAAATCAGTGCCCATTTATCTGCGGTTCAGGGTATCAGGAACTCTCTTGCCATTGGTCAATCTGACAATCTTGCTACTCCGCCACTGAGTACAGAATCATGCTTGGAAAAAACGCGGTTGGTGTAGAAAAGAGAGGAATGATGGACGCTTGTGCGAAATAGGTCAGACGTGGTGCATGACTAGGTTGCCAGACCTCACTAGATATGCATTCATTTTCATAGGAAGATTTTAATCAGGGGCTATCGAATAAAAGCCTGACTTCAGAGCTGTTGTAAGCAAAAACGTATTTATATTTTATTTGCTTTCAATGAAGTCTTAGAAGTGACAGTTTGGACAATAGTAAACCTATATTAAGAAGTTCTAATCTTCAACGAAATTCGTTTTTGAAAATTATTCGGAGATAGAATTTTTGAACAGAGTGAAATAAATTTTCCCTATAAGAAATTATATTGAATGGATCATTTTGTTAACTTTCTTTTTTTCTCGTTTTGTATTTAGTCCTTCAATTTTATATGCAACCCCCCCCCTTTTCCCGCAATAATTACTTGTTGATTTCATGTTCACTTTCCTTTTGTATTAGCTCTGCTGTCTTGTCTGTTGTGTTTTCAAGTCAACATGTTTTGTATTTACTTTTTGCCAGTCTCTCCGTTGAGCTGTATAGTAAACATTTTTTTTTAAATATTTAACATTTGTTGCTCGACTGCAGTCATTCCTGTTTACATCATTACATAATAAGAATACATATTATAAGTACAATTGTATTTTTTTTTTATCTGTGTGATCTTATTACAATAACATAAATAGCACAATAAATATATAAATAACAGACGGAAATGTAATATCCGTTTACCAGTACCGCAGACTGTTTATGTCATAAATAAAAGCAGTCAAGTAAAGATTTTCAACTCCAACTCTGTGCAATCCAATTCTTCCACTGTAACCTCATCCTTGCACTTCTCCGCTAACTCCACCATATCAGCAGTCAACTTCCGGTTACACTGTACTGCCAAGATTACTATTTTAACTCATATTAGAACTGTCAACTTCCGTGCACATTGTATGGAGTAGATTACTATTTTAAGTCATGTAAGCACTGTCAACTTCCGTGTACATTGTATTGCCTAGATTACTGTTTTAACTCATATTAGCACTGTCAACTTCCGTGCACATTGTATTGACTAGATTACTATTTTAACTCATATTAGCACTGTCAACTTCCGTGCACATTGTATTGCCTAGATTACTGTTTTAATTTATATTGAAATCATAACTCCAAGTGACGACAGCGCATCTCTGCAGGAAGACGTGTAGTTCAACGCATGATTAACTAACTATACATTTTAAAAAAATAGTGACATTGTTGGCCGGGTCTATAATTCAGCCTGATTCCACAACAATGGAGTACTAATATAATATGACTCTAGCCACTGCAAAAACACCATATGGTAAAGAATTTTATGTTAACAAGAGAAGGCTGTGTGAGAGATACAAACGTACAAACGTACAAACACCCCGAACACCATCATCCGACGTTGATGATATGTCTATTTATACAACACATATTGAGATAACATGTACACTTGTATAAGTGGTCGGTTCCACTATGTTGATCGTAATGCTTCCTTTGTCGGTGCTTCCTTTGTCAGTGCTTCCTTTGTCAGTGCTTCCTTTGTCAGTGCTTCCTTTGTCACTGCTTCCATTGTTACTGCTTCCGTTGTCAGTGCTTCCTTTGTCAGTGCTTCCTTTGTCAGTGCTTCCTTTGTCAGTGCTTCCGTTGTCAGTGCTTCCTTTGTCAGTGCTTCCTTTGTCAGTGCTTCCTTTGTCACTGCTTCCTTTGTCAGTGCTTCCTTTGTTAGTGCTTCCTTTGTCAGTGCTTCCTTTGTCAGTGCTTCCTTTGTCAGTGCTTCCTTTGTCAGTGCTTCCTTTGTCAGTGCTTCCTTTGTCACTGCTTCCTTTGTCACTGCTTCCTTTGTCAGTGCTTCCTTTGTCAGTGCTTCCTTTGTCAGTGCTTCCTTTGTCAGTGCTTCCCCTGCGTCTATCCACGTGGCCAACCAAGCCATGTAATCATCTCTCGATTCCCCAACTCCTCCCTAGCACCCACCCACACCATACCCCCACCCAATCCCCACCCCACCCCTCACCCACCCACACCCACCTACCCCAGCTCCCAAAATACTGAGATACCTTTACAGTGATTCAGATGGGGTAGTTTCGATATTCCCAGTAATAATAACCACTGTTTTACGAGGTGCAATTGTAGATTATCTTTAAATTTATGAAATATTGAAAGACTTCCACAGAGCATTGCAGATCCGATTCACTATTAGCAATGAATACTGTATCATTCGCATACATTAATTAACTACTGTATTTTCCCATCGGCGATTCCCTTATGTCTGTTAAATTGTCATACTATCTATGGTTTCAAGGAGGTTGACAAACGTATAGAGACACCCTATAACACATTTTCCCCCTTTTCATGATTTATGAAATACTTATTGAACTCACATTCTCTGTAAAAGACGACCCCTAATTTTAACCTCAAAGACAACAAGAATCATGCAAAACAGTGATTTATCATGTCAACGGGTGGAACTCTATCTCACGTTTGTGCGTAACCAGTATAGAGCACTATGTAGGTACAACAAATGGCGTGTGTTTATTGATACCAATAGTGGGGCGTCCATGAGAACTAAATACCCAGCTATTGATGTATTGCTGCCTACCTCGGACCAACTTTCGCCCCCTCTCCCACACCCCACTTATAAGGTTGTATTTTCGTCCTAATCATCCAAAAACATCTTGTCATTCCTTTTTGGGATGCAATTTTTCGTTATTTGAAGCCCCACTCAGGCTCTAGCCAGGGGCCGCAATATAGCCTGGCCATAAATATGGTCTAATGGCTGAATGCGGTTTCTGGGACCTCTCCACGGGTGATCCTCATCCACATGGTGGCACTTTGTGTCATCGGGTGTTTATCGCTTGTGTGATGTCCTGGTGGGGTAAAAGAAGATAGATAGATCCAAATCATATGCTTGACGATCCTTAAAAGAAAAAATCAAAAACAAAAAAGAAGTTTTGCTATAGCTCATAATGCTAACTGTACGATCTGATCATATTCTTCTTCTTCTTTGCTCACCGACTGTAAATTTGGTAGGAAAATCATGGTTGTTCGACTATTTTGACTTTGACTTTGTCCCATGGTCAGAGTTTTGCATGTAGATTCATTTTACTGACTTATTTGTGTGCAGCTGGTTGTTCCTTGCCAATGAGTTGACTCCTACAAAATGATTTTTGACAAGGCAGTGGGTCTATTCTTGCTTTTCTCACAGCGGGGCCCCGGAACCCACACTAGAAGATCATAATCTAAGATTCGTATTTCTGACCTATGTGGCATCGCAATTACTGAGTTACATAAACCAATAGATGTATCTTACGTTACTTTCTGGCCAAAGGTGTCTTCTAAAAACAAGCATAACATATTCTCCTTTGTTCAGCCTTCTCCTCCACATTCCCCTTGTAGATATTTCTCTAGCTCCAAAAACAGGCTGTATATTTATACATGTACAATCAATCAATGTGACAGGAATCGATACAAGGCGGTCGATAAACTGCCTGATTGTGAAATATATTTAAATAATGAAACACAAAGCAGTTACATGTCTATGTATACAGCGTGCTGACTAATTGCACCATGTGCTGTTGTTTGATCAGAAAAGGAGCGCAGGTTCTGGGAGCTCAGGTCTCTTGTGGGTGTGTAGGGGGGGGGGGGGGGGGGGAGGGGGGGGGGGGGGTTGTCTCTTTGGGGGGGGGGGGGATTTTTGGCCGAGTGGCGAGGGTGGGGGACGGGGGGCTTAGCCTTCTCTTCTCCCAGTAATTGTGTAAAAAAGGTTACGCAGCCCCCCCCCCCACCCCCTTCTTTGAACTGTATAGAAATTTTCTTCAAATATGTTTAATGCTTTATATATTATATCAACTAATTATTAAATGTGTTAGTACATTATTGTTATTATGGTCTCAGACAAAGATTAGGTTCCTTGCGCCGACCTGTCCCTATTGTTGCTCCGATAAAAGTTAAAATAAAAAATCATATTTATACAGCTTGTGTAAATATGAATAAAAAAGCGGCTGAAGGTTTCTTCTGCAATCTATAAGATGTGACGTGGACCAAAAATTAGGCAAAAAATCACGTATTCTACGGAATACACCGTCTGTTAAAGAATGCGAAACTATTGATTATACGTGAGAAATAAGTAAAAATAGGGAAATTGGTCGAAGCTAACAATAAGCCAGAAATGGCAAATCATTTTCGTAGAAAGTAATTAAAAAAAAAAAAAACGCTGTAAGAGACATTTATTAGGAATAATATTTACAGACATAAGTTTTCCCAAGAGATTCCTTTTTGGGATAAATGCGGTTTTAAAACAAATGAAAAAATTTTACATTTAAAGGAGAAATCCAAGGGTGACAAAACGTGACTCAACAAGAAAGCTGCTGGTTGAAATATATGAAGTTTGATGTTTAATTGGCTCAAAAAATTTTAGGATTTAACAAATAAAAGAAAGTGGGTGTTATTAATGAACAAATAGCTTGTTGTGTTGAGAAAAAAAATTCTAATTATTTGAGAGGCATTTTGATGGTTTTCTCAATTACCATACATATAGTTTCAACGGCAGCTCTGCGATTGCCAGAGAGTGCCACAGTCCAACATGTAATTCTAATGACTCACAGAACATAGTAAAGTAAAGATCCCTTTTCATGCTTGTAGGCGCACCCATATTTTTACTGACCAATCGTCACTAGCTGGGTAATGTGGTCAGCATTACGCCGTTTCCTGCTTTTTTTTTCGGCACGTCATGACGCGGGCCATTTAGAGATGACAGGCTCGAGTCCCGGCACGGTAACAATAGCATTTCGATTTTTTTTTTAAAGGGGGGTTGGGGGGGGGGGGTCTAGTGTGTCTTTCCATCTTTCTTCGTTTTTCTATGAGTGCCGATCAATACATTATATATTTGTTTATTATATATATATATATATATATATATATATATATATATATATATAAAAATAGTTACACAATATTTCTGCTGGACAAGAAGGGTAGCAAACAATAACTGTAGTCTTCAAAGGATGGTGCAAGAAGCCACCAGCGAGGGTCATAGGCGATTGAATGCTCTTAACAATTGCATAATCCTCGAGTACTGTAGTCAGTTCAAAAATTCAAGAACACGTTTCCAATCTATTTTCTCGAAAACTACTTGTTAGATTTTAATAATCTTTTGCATGCAGCCTTTGAATATCCACGCCGCCTAAATGTTTCTATTCTTAAGTCCTTAAATTATTAGAATGTAGTTAATCTGCCGATTCCTTTGATATGTGCGATCCATTGCAAATAAGCAGAATACAGTTTTAGAATTTGGGAGTAGCCGTGGCGTAGCGGCTAGACGCTCGCGTGCGGATCAAAAAGTCGGGGATTTACTGGCGGAGCCGGACTTTTTTCAAAAATGACCATGACTCCCAGGTCGATCTAGCCGGGAAGTAAAGGCAGCCGGCGTGATGCTGACAACATCACCCATCGTGTGCAAATTGGTCTATTAAACATATAGGCTGAAAGGGACCTTTACTTTACAATTCTAGAATTTACAATACATATGTTGTTTTTAATTTAAAAAAAAAAATGATGTTCTGTATAGACCAAGCGTTAGTTTTGTTTGTTTCTCTGGGTCATGAATATCACAATATTGATGACACATCCTAGTTTTCCGGCGAAAGTGCTGGTACAGTAAAACAGTAACCTTCGGTAATTTCGTAAGTCTGCACTCAGACTCCATGTAAAATTGATATCTATGTCAGTTTTGATTTTTAGATTGTTGTACGTCAAAAACTCCAAAATCTTGACTAATACAAAGACTAGAAATATAAAATTTGATGTGGATATTCCTGAAACAATGTTGTAGGTGACGGACTATGCAAAAAAAAAAAAAAATATATATATATATATATTTTATTTAATCCTTTTTAAATACAATTTTAGTTCCCTTGTGTGATCGTTTTTACAAACTTGAATTTTAAATTGTAAAACAAATATTCAGAAACTTATTTCTCCAAAGAAGAAATAATGTTCACGAATCAGTAACTTAATTCCTACAGCTATGTTTGTTTTTGAATTTTTACGATTCTACATACACACACATATGTGTGTGTGTGCGTTTCTCTGTGTGTGTGGGGGGGGGGGGATGATGGCAAGCAATCGTGGAAAACATCATCTCTAACTAAAAAAAAAAAAATGACATGTATATGGTTCCCAATTATTATGTGACAGACAGGATTCGAGAATCACATTTCCTTATGGCTGCCTTAGATAGTGTATATCAGTGGTTCTCAACCTCCCTAATGCCGCAACCCTTTATATATATATATATATATATATATATATATATATATATATATATATATATATATATATATATATATATATATATATAGCATGTGTGTGTGTGCTAGTTTGTTGGTCAGTTATATATATATATAAGCTGCATTTTTCAAAAAGCGTAACAATCTCTCAAATCTTGTAGATTGCTTTTACACTACTGCCCGATGAGCCTGCCAGTCCCCATCTCCTCAACGGTATCTAGGCATTGTTTCTGTTTATCTCCTGAAATATCTTAATTCCTGGCACGGTAACTATAGCTTTTGCTATTTATGCTACACACTTTTGCTTCTTCGATAAAAGAACCTTTAATCTTAAACAGATTCTTCCAGATATAAACACACCAGTCTTTGTACAGGAATGGCTTTTTTCCTGCACTCAGAAGTTCCCTTCATTTCGCTGGCGTAGTTTTGCAAGTCAGCCAAGACTGTCGTATGTGTGGACCAATAAATAATTATATTCTTCCCTATCTGGGACCTGTTAAGTTGTTACTCTAAAACAACATTCTTCAACTGATGACTGTAAGGCAGACAAAAATGAGACGGAGATGAAACATGTACACCATCATCATGTAACAGGTCCTTTACAGAACTTCACTTTAATCACAGCACCCCTGATAGAAACTCGTCTATCGCTAGCTCTCGTGTACTTTCATACCCAAGATGTGTCTAATACCACGCGCTTATCTTTATTATGATCAGCGCAGGTCCCTCTTGTCCGGTTCCATGCCCTAAGCAACTCGTCTTTCCGAACCAGCTGCGGCGCTTGACATGGCCAACATTTTTCAGTTTCTGTGACAAGATATTGTTTACGAAAAAAAGTTTCTTGACGGTCATATCTTTTAAAGCGTTAATATCTCTTTTCCTGTTGCCCCTGGTGTTCTAACAATACTTCTGTAGCAATTCAGCTCGAAAGTCCCCCATTTTCGTTCCTAATGTTTGCGAGATAGTCCATGACTCAAATCCATACGTTGCTATAGGAAAGATGCATGCTATCAAACTTTTAACATTGATTTTCTTGCTGGTGATTAACTAGTAAAAAAAAAAAGTAAAGATCCCTTTTCACGTCTTTCGGCGCATCGGGCATATGGGCAGAGCGTCCCATATTTTTGCAGACCATCATCACTGGGTGGGTAATGTGGTCAGCATTACGCCGGCTGTCTTTACTTTCCCAGGACATCCCATCCTGGTACCCATTTTAGGCTGGGTTGGTGATTAACTAATTAACTTTTAATGCTGTTTAATACTTGTATCTCTAGGCCCATCCTCCTTTTATCATTTGATGCTGTTTATTTTGGAGCCTAAATATCCAAGGTTTGTGACATTTTTCAAATTCTTTACATGCATTGGTAATTTGGGTGAAAGCAAGTTTTGTCTGTGGAATTTATGTTTGCTCTCTTTAGATTCATAAACAGGTTTTGATCTTCACTGTAAATTTTTTTGACACACGTAATGAATACGTTCCACGTGCACGGTTTGATAGGAAAACTGTGTTACCCGCATAGCAAAGTTCCAGAACTGAGTTGCCGACAATAAAAAGTGGATCACGACTGTCACAAATCTGGACATGTTTTTAACGTTTTTTGTGATACTTTCTGCATAAATATTTAGTAGATGTGGTGGGAGAAAGCACATTCGTCTCACTCCGCTGACACATGTACACAGTACTAGAAGACAAAATGAATGAGGCAAAGGTTTTAGGACATAATAAGTGAGACGCAGTGAAACATGTACAACTGGACTGTAAGGTAGAAGACATGAGAATATGGCTATGAAGTAATCAGACAGCACAAGAAAGCAATGGCACACTACTGGACGTAAATTTGCCTAGAGAAACCACACAACAGCCAAAGGCTGCTGGGGTTGGTTCTGCAACGTCCTGAAAAGGATAGGCAACTAAGCTTAGGGGCGTTTCAGGTCTTCTTTTCTTCTTTTGTCAAAATCTGCTTGTGCCGCTAGGCGTCGCAGTCTATCAGATGATCGGCAACCGAGCCAGGGCGCGCTCAATCGCTTCATATGCCGTGATGTTATGAAGTCTCAAGTTGTCTGTGACTCCTTCAATCCATATTCTTCTTGGTCTTCCCCTGCCTCTTGTTGTTTCGATTTTCATGTTGTATGCTCTTGATGCTGGCATCGTTGGTTCCATTCTCATTAGGTGACCAAACCATTTCATTCTTTGCTTCTCAATAAATTTAACGATGGGTATGGTTCCAATAGTTCTTGTAATCACATCGTTTCTCACTCGATCTCTTCTGGTTTTATTCGCAGCCATTCTCAAACATCTCATTTCACAGGTGGTTAGTCTTCTCTCATGTTCTTTTGTTAATGTCCAAGTCTGACATTGATAACCTAATGTCGGTATAAAGATTGTATTTATAATTTGTCTTTTTATCTCAGCTGGGACAGCAGGGTGTTTTAAAATTGGGGCAAGCTGGTATGCGACATTGTTGGCTTGTTGGATTCTTGCTTCGATCTCTTTGTCTATTTTACCATTTGATGTAAAATATGGGGTGCTACCATTTGCCTGATGCGCCCAAGGCGTGAAAAGGGATTTTTACTTTTTACTTACTATCGCCATTAGCGCATACTTCATAAGGTAATCGATATTTCGGGCCGCGCTAGTAAGCGTAGGATATTATGTTTTGCTATCTCCACGTGATCACTAGAATCCCTGATCAGGTCAGTGTTCTTGTAATCATGTAGTGGCTTACTTCATAATTTGAAGACCACTCGGCATTAGATAGATTGTGTAGTTAATATCATCCTTGTCGCCTTTACTTCTTTACTTCCCAGAAAATTTACTCGTATCCATTTTGGTCTTGGTCAACCTCAGTGCGTAGGTAAAAAAAATCCACGTTGATGCAGATTTAAACCTAAGACATTCAGGACGCAGGTAAGTGTCCAGCCACTGCGACACACACATTCCATGTTAAAACCAAATAATTCAATTGTTGCTCTTCTACCTGAATAATCTTAATGTACACAAACGAAATACAGTAAATATTTACAAAATACTCACATCGCAATGTGTTGCAATGAAATACCAGTAATGTTGAGTTAAATCCCCATTATTACAGAATGCTTTCATAAATACTTAACCTAGGGACGTCAAGCTATGTTAAGAAAAGGTGTAGCATAATGTACCTACAAGATATTTTACCTCTGATAACTGGCGGTATTGATCAACCACAGTGTTACATTAATCACCGATAATCCGTTGTTGCTGAACGCCTGCATTTAAACTTGTCATTTAAATGTGTTGGCTCATTGATATTCTATCACCTATCAACAGTTAAGCCAGTCGGTCTCACACAGATTATTAAATAACCTGGTCTCTTTGAGTCTTCAAGTTGTAGTTTCCCTCACAAAGTGTTACTGTACCTAGAGGACTGAGTGGTGTCGAAGCATGGTGTTCGACCTAAGTGCTCGAGGTTCTGGGTTCAATCCCCGGTAATTGCTTGGATTTGTTTACGTGGCTAATATACCCCCTGGTCTAAGGGTGGTGAGATGTACCCCCGTGTGCATTGTTGCACACGTAAACAAAATCGCTTGGCAGTTAGAACTCGAAAAGAGTAGCCTAACGGCGCTGCCGGCAAAATTTGGAGTTAAAAATCTATCTCAAGTATTTCAGGCTCCTCCCCGGTGCTACAGAGCGTGTGCACTGTGCTGAGCTTCTTCGGACTCAAACTTGAGTTAGAAGAAAGAACGGAGAACTTATAGGGTACTACCTGTGAGCCATGATGTTGATCTGTTGTTCAAATTTCAAACTTCAGTGTTACTCTACCTGGGTTACCTGAAGAACATCCCTTCCCTACAGTGGCGTATCTGATATATGATGCTAGACTCGTAATCTGCACAGACAAAAAAACCATATGATGTGGCCACGCTGGCCAAATTTACTTCCCAGAAAAACTACTTGTTACTCACATTTGGTGAGGCTGACCCATGGAGCCAAGGTCAATTTTTAAAAGAAATCCTATACGATGCATATTCGAACCCAAATCCTTCCGGCTGGCTGTCAAACGTCTAATCACTAAGTAACATATCTCCTGCACTCCAATATGGGTCTTACCATTATTGCATTATCGCTTTTACTTTAAATATATATATATATATATATATATATATATATATATATATATATATATATATATATATATATATATATATATCCTATATTTATAAAAATGTTAATTTTCCGAGTTTGTTTGCTCTAATAGAAACAAGACTGAGACCAGTGATAGAACCCCAGCTGGCAGAAGAACAGATGGGATTTAGGAGAAATAGAAGCTGCAGAGATGCAATCTTCACACTTAAACAGTTAATAGAAAAGAACATTGAATACAATAAGAACTTATTTGTGGCATTCGTAGACCAGAAGAAGGCATTTGACAGAGTCTACAGACAATTATTATGGAAAATAATGGCAAGATATGGAGTAAGCGAACACCTCATCGAAGTGTGCAAAAGTTTATACAGGGATTGTAGAAGTGTAGTTAGAATAAATCAGGGAACATCTCATCCTTTCACAGTGACATCTGGAGTAAGACAGGGGTGTGTCTTATCACCACTGCTGTTTATCACCTACATCGACAGTATATGCAAGAATGCCAAGCCCATGAATTAAGATCTTAGTAAGATCAACGAATTACTCTTTGCAGATGACCAGGCCTTGATAGCAGATACAGTCATGAAATTGCAACAACATCTAACATCCATGAATGAGGGATGTAAAACAAATAATATAAGAATCAACACTGAAAAGACAGAAGTAATGTCAATAGGAAAAAAGAAGACAGATCTAAATATAGCAATAGAATACAAAGGCATTAAACAGGCATCTGAGTTTAAATATCTGGGAACTACATTTACCGAAGACGGGAAATTGTATAAAGAAATTGACATTAGATGCAGTAAAGGAAACCAAGTATTGGGACAGCTAGCCCCCTCTTACAGCATAAGACAATCCCAATCAGCACAAAGAGACATCTTATTCAAAGCATATTTATTCCAGCTCTGTGCTACCAGTGCCAGACATGGTCACTCACAACAAACCATAAAAGAAAATTAGTAACCAAGAGATTTGATCATAAGAGAACAAGTCGGCACAGAACCAATTCTGGATTACATACAAAGACAGCAAGTGAAATTGTTTGCCCACTTAGAGAGAATGCCTTGTGACACCATACCATACAAAGCATACATTGAAAGAGAAGAAGGACGTAGAGCACGGTGTAGACCAAGAACAAGATGGAAGAATAACATCAGAGAAACTCTACAACAGCACGATGTGCCTATGGGCGAGGCAGCCAGAAGAGCTGGAAACAGAACCTTATATCTCCCTCGACACCCACAGCGGTAAAAGAGGAAGTGAAGAAGAAGAAGAGGATAGCTCTAAACTCGGAAACTACTGAACCGATTGCTTTCAAATTTTCACACAACGTTGCCTTTGACCCATAGAGTGATTTTTTTTTGTCATAAAATCACACAAACTACGAACAATGTAGCTACAGCAACGGTCAAATCATTATTTGTTTTGTTGCCATCCCGGATTTGTTTTTAGTCGGTTGGCCACCTTTGACTGTGTAACACCGAACTTCACATTATTATTATATACTTTCATTTCTACCAAATGCTTGAGTATATAATAACGTGGTCAGTTGTAATTATTTCACCATTTTACACGGGTGATGGGTGTTCGATTCCCCGCTGGGTGATGTAATTTTTTTTGGCCCCTAACTGGGTGGCTGCCACGTTTTGTTGTGGTTTAAAGCTAGGCTGCAAAATCTACGCTTTTTTTCCCGTTCGATTTTGGGGTTTACAGCTAACCTGCGATAGTGGCAACGTGATGCTCAATGTTCATGTCACGGGTAATATTCGTTCGCCCTTGACATGGCGGTTGGCACGGTGTGTTGTGGTATACATGGCTGCGATATCTGACCTAAAGTCTTCAGTTTTCGGTAGTAGAGTTGAAAGTATACCCCCCTTCACGCGGATGACCGGTGATCGATTCCCCGCTGGGTGCTAATTTTTTTCCCAATAAAGGGGCGATTGGCACGTTGTGTTGTGGTTTACAGCTAAGTTGCGACAGTTGCGCCTTACGCCCAAAGACATCCGATTTCAGTACAGTCCCAATTAGCCTCCTCCCGGAGCTTCACTCGGTCAAAAACTATACATTGATGACAGAAACTGTTAACTAAGAAGGCTTACTGTCCAGTTTGGTTTGGGTCGACACGAATGCCAAGGTTAATTTAACATCGTCCCTTCGGAGAGAAAGTGATGACGAGTGTGGGTTTTTATTTCCTCTATATGTGAGTATAGTGTACTTTTTTTTTTAATCACGGAATATTACTGTGGGTTCCACCACTGGATTGGTGATAGAGTTTTATGTCGGGGACACACTTAAACTAAACAGTCCGTGGCGAAAGCATGCGGTGCCAACTCCTCTGGCTACAACGATCTGTGCAGACTGTAGTGGCCGTTTTGTGTTGTTGTTGTTGTGACAGTGATGGTGGTAGTGATAGCAGTAGTACTGGTACTCGATAGGTTATGTGGTAGCTGTTACACTGGCCACATGTACTTCTCAGTACAGATTAATGCTAACCATTTTTGTCTGGGTGGACACGGATGCCAAGCCTAATTTAACAACAATATTTCGTCTGGCGATGACTTTCACATAATTCGTAGGGGATGATATGATTGTCACAAGGGGGGGGGGGGGGGGGTGTTAGCGGGGAGGGGGGTTGTTGTCAGACACTGTTAACAGAGAGCTTACAGTATTTTTTTAACGTTCTCATTTCTTAACTATTTTTATTTTAACAATGTCGCCACGTGATAATTATTAAATCATTCTGAGAGGGAGATATGATTGGGGAAGGAGGAGGGGGGGGGGGGGGTTATAAAAGACACTGTTAGATCAGAAAGCTTGTAACTTTTTTTTACAGTTCTCATTTCTTACATATTCCTTTTAATACCTCTTCCACAGCTATTTTTTTTCTTGTTGTGTGTGTGTGTGTGTGTGTGTGTGTGTGCGCGCGCGCTAGTGTGTTGGTCAGTTAGAGGTATACCAGTCAGCTTTACTTTTACATGCGCATTGCCAAGAGTACTCACATGGGGTGAGATCTGGCGAATGACCCCGCTGCGACTGAGCTTTATCGTTTGTTCGGCGTACGATGCATTACCGTCCGGTGCTAACATGGTTAAGTGGTCTGCGACTAACGATCCGACTTGCCCGCTGTGCAAAACGAAGCAGACGCTGAAACACGTTCTGTCCGCATGAAGAAAAGCCCTAGGTCAAGGCCGATATACCTGGCGACACAACAAGGTGCTGAAAGAGTTAGCAGCCGTTGTTGACCAGGCTAGGATGCGGGCCAACGCGAGGGCCAGTCCTACCTTCGTCCCCATACGTTTCCTCAAGGCTGGGCAAATTCACAAAGGTAGAATTAAAAAAAAACGCATACGCTCCATCTATGCTAGACTCTGCGAGGGACTGGTTACTGGCGGTTGATCTGCCAGGCCATGAAAGGTACCCCGAGTCAATTCGAAAGACCGGCCTGAGACCTGACATAGTTCTCCACTCTGCAGAGAAACGGCAGCTCATCCAGATTGAGCTGACAGTCCCGTATGAGTCGCGAATGGACAGAAATCACAAGTATAAGTACGAGAAATACAGTGATTTAGCAGCCGGTCTGAGGAGAGACGAGGCGTACACAGTACGTGTCTTTGCCGTCGAAGTGGGAGCGAGAGGTCTAGTTTCCACTTCGCTCTACAATGTGGTTAAAGAACTAGGATTGCGCGGTAATGAACGGAAACGGACACTTAAACAGCTGGGCGAGGTTGCCGAGAGGGCCTCGAGCTGGCTCTGGACGCAACAAAACAACGTAGGGGACGGGCCTCGGTGAGCTGGTCCGGGTGTCTAGTGGAAAAGAGTTTCTCATCCCTTGAAAGTCCATCGTGTCCGAATTGTCTGCCAGTGTTCCTCTGCCACCTGCTAACAAAAGTCCAACATGTGTTCGGTATACCAATCGTAAGCTTGTCGCTCGGTCGTCCAGGTATGCAGACTGCTCTAATTATGCTACGGCGACGACTTCTTATCTCACAGTAGCTTCTGCAAATCACCAATTCGTCTTGTCCCTATCCGAACAACATCTGGTAATTTCGTGCAGCAGGGAAACCAACCCTGAGCTTCACGAAATCAGGTGGGCCCACTCTCTGAAAACGTCTAGGAGTTCGTGGGCCGAAACGTTTGTCGACGAGAGATTACTTCTACTGACGATTGGTAGATCCCTGCTGTACTTGCTGTCCTGTGGAGTTTATTCCTATTACGTGTTTAAGCACAACAGATGCTTCAGCCTCGATAAACAAATAATCGTTTTTCTCTCTCTCTCTCTCTCTAACAGTGCATTTTATTCGACCACTAATATCGTCATTCACTGATATTTTGCGTGTTCTAGAGTTGGCATATTAGACTATCTCTGTAGCTGTGCATTGACTGATATTAACCATATAAGACAGGTGCGCTTTCTATTTTCTTTCTTTTCCAGTTTACCATTCTGGGCCACAGCAATGCGTGGCCGGGTACAGCTAGTATATATATATATATATATATATATATATATATATATATATATATATATATATATATATATAATACTAGCTGTACCCGGCCACGCGTTGCTGTGGCATAGTTTGGCTAAATGGAAATAAAAGAAAATAGAAATCGCACGTGTCTAATACAATCATTGTCTGTTCAGATATAGAGATAGTCTTTGATCCCCACCCCACCACCCCCAACTAAATCCACCTACTACCCTCCCCCTTATCAAATTTATGTCATTACCCCCCCCCCTTCCCTCCCCTCTTCCACCGACTACTGCTTTCTCCCTCTTCGAAATATTTGAAAATCATTACCTGGCGATATTTTGTTGTTGCTGTAACTGACATTGACATCCCTGTCCATCTGGACTAAAATGGGGAGCAGGAATTGTAATAGGTAGTGAATGGGGCTAGTGTAATATTTACCACATCATCCTTCAAGTACCAGTACAACTACTAAAATAATGTCACTGCTATCTGTGTTACAATCGGAGTAGACAGAGAGTCGTGTGCCAGAAGATTTGGTTCCGCGTGGCTAGTGCTGTCGCCACAGACTGGTCAGGTTAGGATGTATAATTTCACTTGCCGACAGAAGAACGCCATAACCTTACCGGCGGTCTTCACACGAGAGCACTATGGTGTAACAGCCCAACCACAACTATTACTGCTGCTGCTACTTTAAGTGGGTAAAGCAGTTACTGTGACTTAAAGCTCTCTCAGTTAATAGTTTGCTCCCCCCCCCCCTCCCCCCAAATTCACCGACAACTCTTTCCCTCAATGAAGTAGTTGGGAGAGAAAAAAAAAAAAAAAACACTTGAAAAGCAAACGAACACAGGAAAAAAAACCACCATAATTAGGAAATGAACGCCATTGTAAACAGCACAGCTTAAAATTCCAACACAGATGAAATAACTAAATCTAAATGAAAATAAATGAAAATCTATAAAATTTCAGCGTAACCATGCAATCGGAAAGTTTATCAATGCAATCATAAGTATGCGAAATGGTCCAATTTAATTATCAAATGGTTTACCCATTTACATGTTTTTTTTTTTTTTTTTAAATATTAAGGCAACATGGCTAGTGTTGTCACCATGGCAGAGCAGATGAGGATATTATTTTAGTCCGGGGCAAAAAAAAAATTTAACGACTGCGGATTCGAACCCAGGTCTACCGCACATGAACCCATTGTTCTAACCATTCGACCAAGCAGCCACTTAATCGGAACAACGAAAAGAGAACTCAACTATTAGACATGTGAGTCCATACTACTGTGTCGCGATTAAAACACAATTCAAAACCGCAGGCAATTGTTTTCTCGTAGACAGATACTCCAGATATATTAATGAAATAGAAATCGCACGTGTCTAACACGGTTAATGAAGTTAATGTCGCAGTCACTGTCTGCGCCGATGTTGAGATAGTCCTTGATCCCCCCCTCCCCCCCCCCCCCCCCCATCGAAGGTTGTTTGAAAAAAAAAACAGAAAATAGAAATCGTGTTTAATATGGTTATTGTGGCAAATATAGAGATAGTCTTGTTTGCTGCACCACGACCTACTCTATGGATTAGTATTAGAGAAGGCGTTGGCTGCACGTAACTCGCCGGCGAATGGTAAATACGGCGCATGCGCAATTACTAACGTGGCTATAATTAGAAATCACTAAAGTTATAAATATTAGTTGCGTATATTTTGGCATAAATTGTGGTCACCTATCTCTAACAGTGACAGGTTGAATTTCAAACCACGACAGTTCAAAATCCGGTATCACAACAAACATATCCTGAAAATTTCAGCTAAATCGGTTCAGTAGTTTCCGAGTCTATAGGGGTGAAACAAACACACAAACATTGATTTATATATATATAATATATATATATATATATATATATATATATATATATATATATATATATATATAATATATATTTATATTTATATTTATATTTATAAATATATATATTTATAAATAGGGTTGGTGAAACTAATGCAATACTCCAATCGTAAAGCTAAACAAAAGACCCGTTATGCACAAGTTTTATTGCTGAATGTGTTTATAAATCAGGCATGTATTGCAAACGATGGCTGACGTTTGTTTGCCCAGCGCTTGTCACATATGGAATTTATGCTCAGGAGCACATTCATGTGAATGTAAACAATTAAAACACGACTGGTCAGTACGGTCTCGCGTGTATTTTTAAAAAGAAACCTCCTACATCTGTCCTAACTATTTTAGCCGTTCCCTCGTGGGACGCAATTTTTATTTTAAAACCCCACCAAGGTTTTTGCCAGGGGCCCTGGATACAACCGGGCCATAAATATGGCCTAGCCATAGATATGACCTAACGGCTGAAAGGGGTTTCTCGGACCTCTCCATGGGTGATCCTCATCCGCATGGTGGCACTTCGTGTCACTGGGTGTTTATAGCGTGTGTGATGTCCTGTTAGGGTACAACTACCTATCTACCTACACCTTTCCTGATACAAACTGGACACGAGAATGCAAGGTGACTTGACCCAGTATTCTGTTTCTAGAAAAAATGGAAAACAGTATCATAAGTATAAATACGTTGATATAAATTATAAGTCGACTTCGACTCACGAGACATTCCCATGAACACTCTGGCCCTATCGCCAGAAGCCTGGGTCCAGTTCAATACAGAACACTGCATTTCGTAGACTTTGTGTAGGACGAATAAATAGAGTAAGGCTGGGATAACTGCTGCATTGGAAGAATGAGAACTCACTGGAATGACTGATATTTTGTGACGTCAATCGTGCTACCATAACAGATGATGTCTGTAGAAGTTCGATTATATGTTCAACTTGCCTACCTTCTCAGCTTTAAGTGTTTTCTAGATCACATGGTCAGACCATGCTGCTCTGTTATATATAAATAATAATTTTAGTTGCATCCTGAGTACTAATTTAAATTTTTTTTAAAGTTTCGGTGACAATTTCATTATTTATCGAGTACCACTGCACTGACCATGTTGTTGCAGATAAACATTTACACAATTAACAGTTTGTTTTTAAAATTTAAAACGTAGCTAAATGCTGAAGAAGGGCGCTCCGATAGAGCAACGACTTGCACTATTGCTTAATGGTAATTCGTTCGAAGACTATTTTATTGTTGGGTTGAGTTGTCTGGGGAAAACTGGCGACCTAGAAGAGAACAAGTCAAGTACTAATTTATGTACCCTGGCAAAGAATATATGTACACACACCACACACACACGCACAAAGCATACACACATGCAAACACACACACGAACACATACATACACACTCGCACACACATAGCTCCATACAAAATACATACATTTACACACATACATACATACACACAACGATCAATGAATACACGCACATACGCTTACATATATAGCTAGTGTAAATGGCAGTTGATAGAAAGCTGCTCAAGATCAGGCTTGCTTTAACACTTTAAAAAAATATTAACATGCCAAAATGTATCAAATATTGTCTACATTTATTTCGACTTTGTACTGACTAAATTTTCCACCGATTCTTTACGTGGAACAAAGAATGTTGTTCACAATGTTCCAGCATGTGATCCTGTCAGTGATAGATTATGGTCTTGGCATGCTTACCATATCAAAGAGTCAGCTGATGAAACTTGAACGCATATCGCATGATGCCATGCGGGTGATTCTGGGATGTACAAGAGATACCCCGGTAGTATGTATGCGATATATCTTGCACTGCCTACAATTGCAGATAGGCTCATAGTTCTGCAAGCAAAGTCAAATCTCAGAGTAGCTGCGGACAAGAGGCACCTCCTGCATGAAGCCATGGATAGAGCTAAGGGTTACAGACTGAAAAGAGGAAAGTCTTAGATGGCGCAAGCTGAAGACACAATTGGACATGTGTGCAGGCTTGATAAATTTAGGCGAGGAGAGGAGTGGGTCCAAGTTTCTGATCATGTTTCAGACTTGTGTCGGGTTCTAATCACTTTGGGACGTGAGTGCAGGGACAGGCCAGCTGGTTCTGCAGAATCAGAAGTTCAACAAATGATTCATGACAATTCCCGCCCAAGTGATGTGATTGTATATACACCTGACTCTGTGGTAGGGGGCAGACAGACGAAGTGCATATGGGTTTATAGCGAAGGAGAATGGAGATCGCTTGGCGCTGCAAAGCCTAGCATAAGATATCACAACGTCTAGTTTTTGAATGGAGGTGGAGGCAGTCACTGCTGCCATCCGTTGGCTTGAGAATCAGCTGTACACACATGTCGTCATTGAAACTAACAGAGCATGCTGAGAAAGGTTGAGACAGGCATACTCCGTGCAGAGTGGCAAGCATCACTTCAGAGGTCCCGGGTAGATAGCATCCTTTGTATATTTTCTCCAGGTGACGCCGGTGTGTTGGGAAACGAGCAGGCGGATAGACTGGCCGGTTCTGCACCACTTCGTGGTGAACTGATATATGGCAAGCTAGATGTTGTGAGGGCCCTTCGGAAGCGAGTGAACAGGGCCGAGGAACAAATAGATCATTACGGTCTTACGGTCTGAGGAGAATGGCACTGCGAGGAGTTAAAAGGGGATCTGGCCGACGCTCGACACTCGGGGGAGGGGCAAGACGGATATGCAGACTGTTACTGGTAAAATCATAATTTTAACACCACTTCGCTTGCTGCTGAAGATGGGGCGGAGCGCTTATGGGAGTGTCCCGAGTGCTGTGATGTCGATTCTTAATTCAACATTACACATTCAACATTCCACCTATTTTAACAACGGCTCCCCAACCTTGTTACCAGTAGTATATTGACACAGGTTAGCGTCTAGTACATTACGCCCTGAACCGATTTCTATCGATTGGTATCTGTGTAACTTGCATACATTCGTATCTGTGTTGCTTGTACACTGTCACATTTGTGAAACATAACGTTTTGACATATGTTTGACTGTCACACATTCGCATCTGTGTTATTTGTATGCAGCCACATGTGTGGATCATACACACTGGCACCTGTGTAACTTTCCGCAATTACATTAGTGTAACTTGTACACAGTCACTTCTGAATAATGTAGATATACTGGCTTATGTCGAATTTTCACACACTCGCGTGCATGTAACCTACACACACTTACATCTGTGTGAGGTACACAAACACATTGATTTAATTTATAAATACGACAATGTCTGCATCTTAAACACACCCATACATATACGCACAACTATCCATGAATACATACACACACGCGTACACATAGATCTAGTGTGTACGGCAGCTAATATATATGCGAAAAATCAGGCTTGCTCTAACACACGCGTGTAACCTGCACACGATCACATCTGTGTGAGGTATACACATACACATTTGTTAAATGTAAACATACGATAGTCCATGCATCCTAAACACACACACACATGCATACACACACACACACACACACAAACCCAACTTTCCATGAATACAAACACACACAGATGCATATATATATAGATTTAGTGTGTACTATATATGCTAAAGAGCAGGCTTGCTCTAATAAACATGTGTAACCTACACACGCTCACATTTGTGTGAGGTACACACACTTGTTTAATGTATACATAGGACAATCTGTATATCTTAAAAACACACACACATACAAATACACATTCATCTATGGAACATGCACACACTCTCATCTGTGTAACATACACTCACAACTGTATAACGTACAGTTACTTGCACCTGTGTAACCTACACATATTGGAGTATGTTTAATTTACACACCCTCGATTCGGTGTAACATACATTAATTCACAATAAGGTGACATACACACAATCGCATCTGTGTCACTTATACAGTGATAGTTGAATAACCTATACAGATGTGCATCTGTGTAAGGTACACTCGCTTCTGTCTAACACACACACACACACACACCAAACACACACACACACACACACACACACACACACACACACACACATACACACGCGCATAAATATGGGTAGCTTGGAATAACATGTGTTTAACTTACACATTCTCTCCATCTGTGCACTTTTCATATGCAGGAATCTGCAAATGTCAATATGTGATTTGCTATCCGATTTCATTTTCTGAAACACATTACACCACGTTTTCGTTTTTGCATTTACATGTGCTTATTATTCTGAAATTGTATTCCTATCTTGGTTTCGCATCGCCAAATGTTGTACTGTCTTCAAGTGATCGATTTGGTGCTGCTTGCTTGGCATATAGCTTAATGTGATTGGCTCTGAAGACAGCAGCTAACAGTTAAACACTTGCATCTGTGTAACTCTTACAAATTCGTATCTAAATAAGTTATTCACAATCGTATATGTGTATCATAGGGACTCGCATATGCGTAACTTATACACACTCGCACTTGTGTAACTTATACACACTCGCATTCGTACATTCACCAACTCGTATAACTAATACAACTCGCATCTGTGTAACCTGTAGACACTCGCATCTGTGTAAGTTATACAAACTAGCATCCATTTAACTTTCACCAACTCGCATGTGTGTAATGTATACAGCCTTGCATCTGTGTAATCAATACTCATATATGCAACTTTTACACACTCGCATCTGTGTAACTTGCATACACTCGCATTTATGTAACTTGTAGACACATTTGTGTAACTCTTACAAACTCACATCTGTGTAATC
This sequence comes from Candidula unifasciata, assembly GCA_905116865.2. NCBI lineage: Eukaryota > Metazoa > Mollusca > Gastropoda > Stylommatophora > Geomitridae > Candidula > Candidula unifasciata. The sequence continues at coordinate 311,472 of CAJHNH020005179.1, forward strand.
AATACACATTCGCATCTGTGTAAATTGTAGACACTCGCATCTGTGTTAAATGTACACATTTGCATCTTCACAACTTACACAAACTCGTGTACACACTAGCACTAGGTAACAAATTATGTATATACAATATACAAAAATACATCTGTGCAACTTAAACTTAATCGGAGCTAAATTATGCACATTAGTCTGATGTAACTTTTACTCACATATACAAAACGTAAACACACTTGCATACCTAACAAGAATGCCCTGGTACTATCTGCCACAGCGAGCCACACTAAAACGCTACAACGGGTATAGGGCGAGTGGAAGACCTCGGAAAATATGGAGTGATGGCATTAAAAACAGCCTTACAGAAATGAACATCAGTCTTAATAGTGCTCTTGACAGAGCTCATCAACGAACATTACATCTCCCCCCGACACTTCGATGAGGTGCAAGGTGGAAGAGCAGAAGAAGAAAAAGAAGAAGAAGAAGAAGAAGAAGAAGAAGAAGAAGAAGAAGAAGAAGAAGAAGAAGAAGAAGAAGAAGAAGAAGAAGAAGAAGAAGAAGAAGAAGAAGAAGAAAAAGAAAAAACACACTTGCATCAATGTAATGTAAAACACACTCACATTGGCGTAATGTACACACGCATACATAAACATCTGTATAACATAAACAAGCATTTGTGTAACTCACACATAATCGCAATTAGTGCTCCTTCACATCTGCAGAAATATGAATTTGGCAATATTTGATTTGCCAGCCGAATTTCCTTTCTGCAATATCCTACACCAATTTTGCTTACATATTTTCGGCTTTTTTTTTTTTTTTAAATTCTATTCCTATCTGGGTAATGCAGTGCAAAATGCTCTGCCGTTGCCCAGTTAGTGATTTCGGGCTGCTGTGGCAGAGACATTAGCACGATATTTAAGACTCGGCAGATGTAGGATTACTCTCTTTCGATACAGTTTCCTAAGAATAAGTAAAGGTCGCATTCAAGCTAGCGCCACATTTGGTGTTTGAGTCTAATCATATATTTTAATGACTTTTTTTGGTACACAGTTGCTGACGTAGTCAACATCAATGCGGCCACCTTTACTTTCCATGATATTATGTGGTCCAATTTCATGTTAAGTCGAACTGAAAGCCATGGTCGACATTGGGGAAAACAAAATTCCGCCTTAATGCATATTTGAAAACTAGACCATAGGGGCAGCAGGGGATCGTCTAGTCGCTGTTCTATCTGTGTGTGTGTGTGTGTTTATATGTCTGTGTGTGTCTATTTTTGTCTGCGTGAGTGTGTGTGTATGTGTGTGTGCGTGTCAGTGTGTGAGTCTGCGTGTGTGTCTGTGGGAGTGTCCGTGTGTGTATGTGTGTGTCTCCATGCATGCCTGTATGTATACCTGTATGTATATATGTATGTAGGCATGCATGTATGTGTATGTAAGTGAGTGGGTGAGTGATCGTGTGTATGTCGGTGTATGTATGCGGATGTGTGTATGCACGCGCGGGTTTTTGCATGTTCTTTACAACTCATGCTTTTGTGTTCTTTTATAATATTCATAATATGCTTGTTCTACCCGAAAGAAGATAGACTGCAAGACCACATTAACAGTTTAAACTCAGCATGCAGAAAATACAACATAAAGATCAATGTAAACAAAACCGAAACAATGCAAGTTAGTAGAACCCCTGTCCCACTACACATACAGCTTAATGGTTCTGCTCTGAATCAAGTTAGGGAGTTTAAATATCTTGGAAGTATAATCACAGAAGATGGCAGAATGTACAGAGAAATAGAAACCAGATGTCAGAAAGCAAGTACACTTGTATACCAATTGTCACCATTATTAAGACATCCACGCATAACTATGAGTGCAAAGAAGCAGATTATTAATAGCATATTCATTCCAACATTAAGCTACCAGTGCCAAACATGGACACTATCTTAAGCCCATATACGCAAAATCCCCACCTGCGAGATGAGCTGCCTGAGAAAAGCAGCCAACCTAACTATCCGAGATCCATTGAATAATGAAACTATCTTTTAAATTGTGGGAATCACACCTTGTACTAGATTCATCGAGAAACAGCGGATCAAGTGGTTTGGCTATCTCGTTATAAGGCAGCAAGATCAAATATCATCACAAGCACTACATCTCAGAAGATCAGCTACAAGAGCAAGAGGACGGCCGCGAAAATATGGATCGACAACATTAAAGACACTCTACGCCGACACGACATGACCATAGCCAGTGCAGCCAACGTGCACTAAATCGCAAATTATTCCTCCCCACAACACTTAACGGCAAAAGTGGTTTATGATGATGATGATAATAATATGCAAATCATCATATGATCATAACATGCTTTATTAGAGAAATAAAACTGCTGTGCGAAAAATGGTTGACTGGAAGGGCCGAATGTCAGACGGGCCTTCGTGCCCAATTTGTGACCCTTTAAAAATAATGTTCGTTTGTTCTTTAGTTCTATCATTGCTCCAATTTAATATACAACTTGCGCTAGAAAGTTATGCCAAACGGAGATACTATAGATATTTTTAATTAATTCATTCATTCATTTGTTATCCTGTTGTTTCATTATATGGCATATGGAGGACAGGCGCGGTCACTGTTTTAGTCGCAGCAAATGTTTCCTTCGGTAGCGGTTGCATTTTCTATAAAATAAAGTTCGTTTGTTCTTTAGTTCTATCATTGCTCCAATTTAATATACAACTTGCGCTAGAAAGTTATGCCAAACGGAGATACTATAGATATTTTTAATTAATTCATTCATTCATTTGTTATCCTGTTGTTTCATTATATGGCATATGGAGGACAGGCGCGGTCACTGTTTTAGTCGCAGCAAATGTTTCCTTCGGTAGCGGTTGCATTTTCTATTTGAAGACTGATATGATATAGTTCTGTCGCTCAGCTATTAAGCTGAGTGCATGGCGCGACACTGTGAGCTATAATTTAATTTGGGCTGTTTTTAAACACTTGCTTATGTGGTGTTGTGAACTGAAGATTCAAAAATGGCGAGTGGTCTGTTGCCACAGAAGTGCTAGAATTGGCCTTATCAATCATCTGCACACCCTAAAAACCTAATCCTTTGGATGAAAGGGCTGGTCATCATCACTTGTCATGGACGAACAACAACAACGTGCTGAGACTGCATACTGTGTCAATTCTGGCTACAAGGAACAGTGATTGACATGTGTGTTTGTCGTTCGCACAGAAGCAGAGCACCTATTGGTGACCGATTGCTAAGAAGATAAAATTAGGATTACCAGATGGGATTCGCATTCTATTTCTCAGTTTCACTCTATACTATACAGTCACCCTAACATCACGGATGGAATCCAGTCCATCCCCTTTGGCTACTTTCGTCAACGTTCGTCTCAAGGTTTCTCTTGGACATCCTCGTTTCCTCAGTCCTTCTGTTTCCCATTTCAGTGCTTATTTGCTGATTATCTATTCGTCTCTTCTCAGGATGCGTCTAATATAGTGCCTTCATATCTGTCTTATAACTGTTGATACTAGCGGTAGTCCAGACATTTCCCTTGTTTCTTCACTTCTTTTGAATTAATAACATTCTTTTTTATCCTTGTCCATAACTTAGGTTTCCCCAACTTTCACTGGCATGTGTGAAAAATGAAATAACAGTGTAATTTAAAATACTTAGCCTGGTTCTACAACTGTATAATTTAGTATTTTATGTAAACAGATACACGGATACTATTATGGATGTGTTGGATATTAGCAATTTAGGACCCCCCCCCCCCCCACCCCCCCCCCCCCCCCCCCCAAAAAAAAATTTAATCAGATAACCTATAATTCGTTGAAAATTTCACACGTTTTACAGAGATTCCTCTTTCAAACAGACATGTTAGCTACTCTTGGAGATACTTAATATAAGTGATTGTGTGTGCTCTTTTTAGTATTGGTGGCGTAGAATAATTATATAATGTGCTGAGGAAGGGTTTCTAGCTGCAACATCCACTTGTCATTTCTGTTTGTGATAATATGAAGCTGTTCTTCTTTCGTCTGATCTGATATCTGTTCATAATGTTGAAAATTCAGGAATATCGATGGCGGACATGGAATTTGAGCGTCTATAACACCGTGTATGACCTAGCATGCAAATTACCTAAACTCCTAGACCTAGACGTTTGGAACACAGCCCATAAATATCCATTCAAATGAAATCAATAGTGTCACTTGATATGGTTTTACTTGAATGAGAGCCACTGTTAATTTATCACCCCTGCACATCTAGAGCCGTGCTTCATGACTTGCTCAGATTTATTACGTCTGGGTTCTATTAGGTTAACCAGCAAAGGCAACGAATAATATGAGTCTTTTATCGCCTTGTCAGTCTAATTATTAGCGCTTTGGACATTGCAGATTTGTGGTTCATAAACAGCACCACGTCTATGAAAATGACATAGTGTCAAAGATTTTAGCCTGAAATAATGTGTTTTATGCGCCTACACTATTTCTAATGAATCCCAGCAATTCTTGGCTCAAATTCTATGGCTCCAGCTACCTTTTCAACTGGTCTCTTAGAAGACATATTTTGTAAAAATAAAGATACAGTCTGGCAAAGAACCTACTAGCTTTGACCAGTAGGTCTACGACCTTTGACCAGGACGTCTACGACCTTTGACCAGGAGGCCTACGACTTTTTACCAGGAGTCAAATAGCTTGACCACTTCACCAGGGTGACTCTTAACCTTAAGTGAGTTTGGAAATTAACAGGCATGTCAATTTAACACGGGAGTCACCGCGGATCGGAAGGTCGTGGGTTCGCTCCCTGGCGGAGCCGGACTTTTTTCAAAAATGGTCTTGGCTTCCAGGTCTACCCAGCCTTGAGTGAGTACCGAGTGCAGTCCCGGGAAAGTGAAGGCGGCCAGCGTGATACTGACAACATCCCCCATCTTGTGCCGATTGGTCTATGAAAATATAGGTCTAGCCCTATATGCCCTATACGCGTGGAAAAGGGTCCTTTACTTTACTATATTTTACTATGTAAAACAAAAACAATTGATCAACATGGGGATAACTGCAGTCGACATGTGCGCCGACACAAAGGAAACAAACCATCGGTTGGGGCAAGGGCTCAAATCCTGGAACTGTCCAGGATTCACTGCTCTATGTTAAATCTGGCTTTATATAGCATGCGAGAATTATTTTCCTAACCTTCAGTGACATAGATTGATTTTATGAAAGGCAGTTTTATCCTGTCCTATTCTGTTCTGTATCTCTGTGATAATCTTTCATCAGATGTTATACATGTGCCTAGATACTTAAATTTCTGTACTTGTCCTAAAATAATGCCATTGACTTTTATTATACGATTAGATACTATTATTTCTTGTAAATCACTATTACTTCTGTCTTCCCATTATTCAAAGTGATTCCCATTTTGTCACTTCTACCACCGCTTTATCTGTTATTTCTTGTTGTTCTTTCTGACTTACGGTTGTCAAGACAGTATTATCAGCATAACGCAAGTTGTTTATGCTATGACCACTAATCAGACTTCCTGGCATTTCCATGACATATCTCATTATATATTCACTGTATAATAAAAACAAACCCTCGTTATGCTCTAAAATGTTCCCAAATGGTTAATTCTTATAACTGAGTTTGCTGTCAACACAATTTCTTAATAATCAGTGTATCTTTTTCATGTGTGTTTTTGTTTCCAGTAGTTTGATTACTTTTGGCATGTTTCATATAATCGAATGCCTTTGTATAGTCAGTGAAGCACAAGAAAAGATTGTTTTCTTTTAAAGCCTTTCCCGACAGAGTCTTGGGTTATAGTCTTCACAATCTGACCAATGCAACAGCAGTCATAATAGTTACGTTGTAAAATAATCTGCACTCTCATAGTCTTCAGCCCCAGCATGACTCGGCGCAAAGATTATGGTTAGATTCGCCTCTTGCGATAGACTTAATTTGACAAACCATTCCCGCTGATGAAGTCTAACTATTACTGAATACGTTTGAATTAGTAGAAACCCTATTCATTCGCTCCACTAGCGTGACTATGTTGCAATAATTCAAAAGACAGGAGGGGCATAAAAGCAAAAACACAAACTCACATTTATTACTCCATATTTCTGTTTGTTTGATTATAGAAGGTAAAGTCTGAAAAAATGAAAAGATTCACGAATTAACGGGAATTTAAAAGCGAAATGTAGATTGAAAAGTACCATGATAGCTTGGCCACAAGCATGGGACGGGGCAAGATGATTGACCTGGTTCGCGACGCTGCTGACCGAGTATGATGGCAAATATGTATATGTATCGACTGTGCTTTTCTTCATGGCACATGATGATGATTATGATATTCAAATTATGAAACGGGGGTGGTGGGCCACGCAGAAAAAAATTGAGAGCTTATGAAATACGGGTAAAACACTGATATAGGTTGACAAACACTGGTCCCAACACTGGGACAAGTTGAGAAACACTGTAGTATGGTCTTGAAAAATGGCACCCTTGGCTGACCACACAAAATACTTTTAGTTATGCCTCCCATTGCGTAAAGCTCTCTGCGTATTTATGTTGTATTTCTTTCCGTTCTAATCCTGACAGCTCTTCGCTAAGAGCACGTTTCCGTTTTACTTGTTGTTGGACTTGATGTATCACTGGGATTTTCTATGCCTAACTAATTCGCTGACATTTGACGTCTATTTCTCGCGAGTACAGTTCTATAGAGGTGATCCGTGTTTATTTTGCATTGCCGACTTCATTCGTTATTCTGTTTGTACAACAAATGTATCCTTTGTGCCTGTGTATTCCAAGATAGATTGCTGTTTTCAAAATAATTTAGTTCATTAGATTTGGTTATTGATAGCTGTCAGTAATTATGTGTAGTGAAAGAAGGTGTTTTGCTTGTTTGTTTGTTTGTTTTAGGATCCAGAAGCCATGAGTTGTTAACCATTAGGCTCGGTATTATGGATATCGCAACCTTTCGGCCTTGATTCCATTTTAAATACCGTAAATCTGGGATAAATGTGGCTTTTCTGCCTACCCCCGGGAGTGAACCCGGACCACAAGGAGTTCGTCACTCGCTCACCGCGCAATCCGGTTTAGCTAACTACGCTAGAGAGCCGGGCGAAAGAATGTGAAATTTCTTATGAATACTAGCATTTTACTTTGATACGTTTGCCGAGATGTGATTAAGCACAGTCTAAAATAGTAGGAACAGATATGTCCGAAAAGACAAACACAGAGGAAACAATATCAGCTTTACACAATCATGTACACAAACAAGGAGAACTTGATGCAATTTGCCCTCATCCTTGTGGGTTTTTGCCTTGCGTGTGGTCAGATGTTAACCTGCTGGATGAAAGGTTTGCCTTCGAATCTTGATCCAGACTGATATTTTAATTAGCTGAATGTCCACAAAAGTCTCCCGAACTAGAAACTTTCCTTTTGCCTTAAGTTGAAACAATAATTTCCAATAGATTTTTGAACTTCTAAAAATTATTATGAAACTGGACTTTTAGGTCAATCCAGAGTAAATCGGATGTCAATTATTCTCATGAGAAGTCAAGGCAGCCATTAATGTTGACTAAAAACACCATAAGTCTCTATGTGCCTTCAACATTTTCAGTATCAGTCAGTGGTATTTTATAGCTTATTCTTTTCTCTGCAGTTGATAAAATCTAATACATGACAATTCGAAGTATTTAAGATAATAACATCATGAGACATATGGGAAATTTAGCAATGAAATAGGATATAAGGAGTTAATGTAATAATAGAGGGACTGTAGAGAGTTTAAAGCAATATTGTAAAAGAAATAACAAACAAAAGCATGGTAATCATTGGTATGTAATACGTATTCTGTAACTGAGGCTACACGATTCTGCCCATTTAATTGCGGTATCGAATCCCCACTTACACCGAAGCTCATTTTTAGGTTTACAACCCACATACATGTGCACACACATACGCATATCTTATCATTGCAAGGTCTGAAACAGAGGCGCCACTTCATAGAAATCAGTGTGGGAGAAACTATGGAGGAAAATAAAAGGGGGGGGGGGGTGGAGCTCAGGTCCATTGTAATTTTAGAGGGATGTCAGAGGCTCGGGCTGAAGGGGTTTAAGCCAGGTTTAAGTGTGGAATAATAGGACAAGTTAGTATATATCATCAAGTAGTGATTGGCAAGTAAATGAAATAATATATTTTAAATTATATTATATGAAATTTATAAATAAATACTAATAAAGAGCGCCCGTGCAAATGTTCCATTTATAGAGGGAGCTCCTGGCAAAAAAATGCCATTACTGCAAGTATTGAACTTTTGTGTGTAGGCAGGGAGGTCTTTGAGCCTGAGGACCGAGGGGCTAGTGAATTATTATTCTCAATTTCGTTCTTTTCAGGACGAAATTTTTTGTCATTTGAAGCCCTTCTCTGGCGTCTGCCAGGGGCCGCAATATAGGCAGGCCATACATATGGCCAAATGTCTGAACGCGGTTTCAGGGACCTCTCCACGGTGATCCTCATCCACATGGTGGCACTTTGT
>CAJHNH020005179.1:325000-365000 GCA_905116865.2 Candidula unifasciata
AAAGAAAGAAAGAAAGAAAGAAAGAAAGAAAGAAAGAAAGAAAGAAAGAAAGAAAGAAAGAAAGAAAGAAAGAAAGAAAGAAAGAAAGAAAGAAAGAAAGAAAGAAAGAAAGAAAGAAAGAAAGAAATGTTATATACAAATATAAACACCTGTTTGAGAACAAGGATTACACAGGAGACAAAAATAGGCAAGCATTTGATATATGACAATAATCAAGTTATAACACATCTCAGTACTCAGAACACTGATGCTCCTTTGTTAAATGTGATTAAACATAATATCTACAGAGTTATCAACTGTCTTTTTTGTCACTGCATACTCTACAAATCGCTTTTCCCCCCTTCTTTTCTTTAAACCTTCATTCATTTGGTGAAAATTTATAAGCTCCTGTTCTGGGTTGCTTCCACATTCTGAGTAAATTAGGGTTGTAAGGAATTACATTGGTATCGTCGTATACGTCCGCTTTGGTATACGTCCAGCTAATATATGTCATAAAAAGATGCAAACAAATGTATTTGGTATACGACCTGTCTTTGGAATACGACTCGCGTTCTACATCACGTATGAGTCAAATTGAGTCACGCCACTGTTTACCTCTTTCACAAATCCAGGATGGATGTGCAAAAGTGTGCAGTGCTGCACCACCCTTATAAGGCCTTGAAAGGCCGTAACAGCCTTGTCTGGAATGACAATGTCTTATTCCTGAAACAATCAAAAGATGCAGGTAGACGTAATTTCTTTGGATAGATTTTTAGAAAAGTCAAACCTGGTGAGCGTCAACCATGTACAAGTAGGGAAAAGAGACCGAAAAGTAAAAAAATTAGGAAACAAAAACGCATCAGAATTTAAGATTTCCTAATTTATTTATTTTTTTTTTTTTGGGGGGGGGGGGAGGGGAGGGGGATGAACTAGACTCTTCTCCCTCCCATCTCAGCATCAACGTGATAGACAGTACGGTTAAAAAACGTTACATTTTCATTTGTTTCATCTAATTTCTTTTGTATTTATGTATTTCAGTAAAAGGCAGCGCTTAAATAAATTATTTTATACAACCCCATCATTGTATAAAATACCGATAAAAATAGGATATTTTCCCTATGGTCAATTGATAATTCTTCTGTTTCTTACGGCATAATTCGTTTCGCACGATCTTGTCTGGTATACATCCAAGGATCTGGTGCCGATTAAGAAGGTACACTGAGGTACCACTGTAAATGTCAAATGTTAGACTGCGTTTCAGATATCCAAAGTTAATAAGTATGGATAATTGCCTTTCATTGTATAGTCAATATATAATGAAATCTATCATGGATATAAAACGAATTGTGGTTGGTGGTCATAACATAAACAACCTGTGTTATGCTGATGACACAGTCTTAATAGCGACAAGAAAGAACGAACTACAGGAATATACTTTGTTGGTAAAAAGTGCTAAAATGGGCCTCATTTTGAATAATAAAAGGACGTAAGCAATGGTTATTTCCAACAAAAGAACTGTGCTTAAATGTATAATAAAGGATAAAGGCGCTATTATTAACACAAATACATAAATTAAAGCATCTAAGCACATGGATAACATCCGATGGAAGATGTATCACACAGATAAAGAATAGGCCAGGCAAAAACTGCATTACACAAAATGAAGAACATTTTGTGCAATAAATCCATGTGTTTGGATGTTAGGAAAATAATCGTCTCATGCTATACAGAGCCACTTTTAACTTAGAGCTGTGAAGCCTGGGCAATTAATAAACAAGCCGAACAATCTCTTGAGGCCACAGAGATGTGGTTTACAGAAGAATCCTTTAAATTCTCTGGACAGCTAAGAAGAGCAACCCAGATGTTTTGAACGAGGCGAGTGCTCGAGGACAAATAAAAGCAAAAATCAGAAAGAGACAGTCATCATTTATTGGTCATGTTATGAGACGAGGGAAAATAGAACATGTTGCTATCAAGGAAAGATTTGTGGGAAGAGAGATAGAGAAAGACGGCGTGAGAAGATTCTTGGCCACCTGTTGTTATGGCATGGAAGGGTGTCAGTCAGCACACGAAGTGATAACGCAGTTGGCGATTGTGGAGAGGCAGGATCTTCCACGCCAGTCAGCAAGGCATTTGATGATGATGATTTCTTTTGTTTTCGTTCTCTCTCTCTCTCTCTCTCTCCTCCTCTCTCTCTCTCTCTCTCTCTCTCTCTCTCTCTCTCTCTCTCTCTCTCTCTCTCTGCAGAATACACCGTGTGTAGTAACATTTTTGACAAAAATGGTAAACTTTTGCTATATTTTTAATTATAGCAGTGTAGCCAGGTTGCTGGTATGATTGCCCGACGGTGGGTCGCTGGATCCTGGAGTCCTGGACACAATAACCTCTCCTTTACTCCAAGAAAATGGATAAGAGGGTTAGGTGCACCCCTTTTTTGTTTCCCATTCAGCCTTCCCCCACCCTCCCCCCCCCGGGTCAACCATGATATCCCACACCCCAAATGTGTTAACACATATTAACCGTAAAATGTATATTATGTTTTTGCTATTCAGTAATAGTTATTTTTATTAAGCAGTTAAATAAGGTCTCGTGAGTGCCACCATCCTTAGAAAATGTAAAGGGTTTGTGTTTTATGTGGGTAGCAGGTGTGGCTGACGTGATATTTAAAGCTTTATTTACTCAGTCCTTACTGATCTACTTGTATGGCTGAAAATATAGGTGAATAGTTTTCAACTTTATTCAGGTGGCGCCCTCTTTGAATTTATGTAAGGCCCTCACACTCCTCCTCCACCAATCCCAGGTTCATTTTTGTTTTTGAAAAGAGTAGGAGAAAAAGATGCGACACATAATGTATGGATCTCGTTTTGGTCAGAAAATGTTCCTAATTTACAAGAGCTACATTTAAAATCAGCCTGGTGTAAAAAAAAAAAAAAAAACCTACAATAACATTTAAGTGCATAAATGCGTAAAAAAGTACAGAAATCACTGTTTTACTTTCACACAGTCACGATTAAAATACAGGCACGTTTCGTACTGTAACAGGAGAATTGTAATCCCTCACCAAGAACCAGCGCTTCTAGGGTACTTAGCCAGATGTTGACTTGGTGCCAAGTCCGGTCTGAAAGTGGTTGGGGAGGGGGGGGGGGGGGTTAGGGAAAAAAAAGGAGGGGGGTTGATTAAACAAGTCCCACTTGCACTGCTCAAATAAAGTATTTGTGAGAACAGCAGTGTGGCGCCGCGTGTTGTGATACAGGAACATGATGCCACTGCTGAACACTCTGCGCTTTCTGTTTGGGATCGATTGACGAAGCTCCTTCAGTGTTTGACCATTCACTGCTGACGACACTAATGTCCCTAGTTTCGAGAATTTCATCAACAAAATGCCCTTGCGGTCCCAGAACACTTAAATCATTGTTGGTAGGGAGAATTTTTGCTTGAATTGTTTGGGCTTTTTCCAGAGAATGAATATGCATCTACTGTTTTGATTTGATTGATTTGATTTGATTCAAAAACAGACATCACAGCACTCGGGGCATTCCCATAAGCACTCCATCACCATCTTCAGCAGCCAGCGAAGAGTTCCGATACTAATGGTGCTAGTAATATTCTGATAAACGTCCGTCTTGCCTTTCCTCTGAGCCTCGAGCATCTGCAGAACCTCTCGTCACTCCCCCCTGCACCAATCTCACCAGACTGTTGATCCATCTGCTCCTCCGAACTGTACACACTCTCCCACAAGGCACTAACCACGTCTGCCTTAGCATGCATCAGTGTTCCACCAAGTTGTGCAGAGCCAGCCAGTCTGTCCGCCTGTTCATTTTCCAACACACCAGTGTGACCCCGTGGAAAAAACCCAGACAATACTCCTCACCTGTTTCCTCCGCAGCGAAGCATGCCCCTCTGCACGAAGCATGCCTGTCCTGATCTTCCTCAGCATGCTTTCTGAGTCACAATCACGGTGTGCGAGTGTGAGCGTGTGTGTGCGTGTGTGTGTGTGTGTGTGTGTCGTGTTCTCTAGCCAGCGAAAAGCTGCAGTGACCGCCTTCACCTTAAGCTGGATCTTGTGGTATCATATGATAGGCTCTTGTAATATTGCTATAAATAGGGATAACGTCAGGGGATGACCGACATGATTGGGGAGGTCCCTGGGAGCATGGGTTTCACGGAGATATGGTGAAACGACAGGAAAGAGTGAGTCACGTATGAATAGTGAGATCTGGGGGATTGACAATCAGGCGGTCATTCGGTGACTGGGCCTAGACTGGAAGGATGTGAAACTGAATCTGTGAAGATGAATCGAGAATGAAGCGAGCACGTGGATCTGAATCAGAATCGAATGAATGATCGTGAAGGCCAGCTGTTGTGTTACACTGTTTGATTGTTGAGCCAGCCATGAATATGCCAGTGTCCATCGTCTGAAACATGTCTGGAGCTTTAATGCGTGAGCAAGGCGAGATTGTCCGAATGGTGTAAGTGGATTCTCCTGTGATTCATGTCTTGTGCTACAGTAATAATAAACTCGTGAAATGTGTCAGCTGGTGACAACCGTTTTTAGAAGTCGTGTGACCGTGAAGAGAAAGGCCGTCTGCTTTGATTGAGCTGTGACCTAACCTACAGACACCAGAGTCAGTGTTAACTCTGCACCAGAGAGATCAAGTGTGGAGGAGACACAAGTGCAATCATTACAGCTCTCCTGTACCAAGCGTCGACAAATAACCTTTGCAAAGAAGCCCCAAGCACTTCTTTTGCCTCTTGACACTGAACACTGTTTTGACTGTTTCTTCGTCTCTGCATTCACCAATCCCTTTTCAGACCTGTCAATCGTAACGTAATAATCATACACACGACACGATCGACAATGAGTATTTGCGCCATTTTTACCTTCTGCTTGAAGAAAGCGAATAATAGCCCGAATTTAACAGTTGGCAGAAAAGGCAGTAACAGGTCCTTGCTCATTAGTTCGTGATTCTCGAAGAACTGAATACACGTGACTAGGCTGATGTGCAATGGGCTAAAAGACTGCTGAATGGTACAGGCAAGAAACAGTGTTTGAACAAAACAAAAATCAGCTTTTTCGAAGGTTGATTCTGAAATAGCCCTTGCATAATAAATGCACACTTGATCCTATTAATTAGATTTTAACGGCAGATGACCATTGCTTTTTTTATATAGATAATTTCAATTAAAAAAAAATTTTTAACGGAACTGAAAACAAATATGTTAATTTAATAGATTATTACATGTACAAATGAAATCAGTTTCAAAAGTGTTTGATAACTCCAGGAGACTTCCTTGCGCGCTCCCTAGGTTGAAAACCACTGGTCTAGCCTCTATGCCACGGCAACTCTTAGCTCCAAGGTTTACCGAACCAAAAATGGGTAGCAGGGAATATTCTCAAAAGTAAGGGCTTACTGAGTAGTGGATATATCACCTATCTGGTGCAAACTGTCTACATAACATGTATCTAGCACCATGTATATATTATATGTGTCTCAGAGAATGAAAACATTCTTTAGCTGTTTTTTTTTTTTTTCTTTCCCAAAACGTTTTTTCTTTGGTAATCTGTTGAAAACATGTGTTTGTTTATTTGCCTCAGCAACATATGACTTGGTTTGTCATGCGTGTGTGGTCATTTGAACGTATTGTTTTTATTTCGTATCCAGATGTAGCTTATTTGTAGCTAGATTTTGCTTTTTTTGTAACCGGATCTGGCTTTTTTGTATCCAAATGCTTATTTGTATCCAGACAGATAGAGCTTATTTTTATCCAGATCCAGATCCAGCTTTTGTTTTGTACCCAGGCAGATCTGACTTATTTGCATCCAGATCTGACTCTTTTGTATCCAGGTAGAATGGTTATGGAATGGAAGAATAATATAGCTGATGGTTTCTTAAGTTGTCATTAAGTGACAGCAATATCGAACTTTATTTCTCCGTTCGTAAGGTGATGCTACGTGTTGTATACGAATTCGCATCACATAAAGAAAATGGCGACCGTACTTACGGAATGTACCTTCTAAGAACAACGGGCTACTGTGACTTTTGTGTGTTTGTGTGTGTGTGTGTGTGTGTGTGTGTGTGTGTGTGTGTGTGAGAGAGGGGTTGTAGAATGGGGAGGGGGTCAGATACCTACGAGGGACATTTATAAGAAAATGCTTTATGTTTATGCTGATACATGATTCTCCCATTTAGGTTTAGGTTTAGACGACTGATCAACATCATAACACACGGGTAGTAACCCATAAGTGCTCCGTTCGACGTCTGACCCAAGCTTGAATCCGAAGAATCTCAGCGCAGTGCACGAACTCCGTAGCACCGGCGAAGATCCTGAAAGACTCTGGGTAGATTTTTAACTCAAAATTTTGCCCGTGAAGATTATACGTTAGGCATCCGTGCAGCGGATCGATGAGATGATCAGAGGTGACAGGGGAGTAACGGCTGACTCTGTAGCAGCTACAATAGGGTGCTCACATGGTTCAGCATACAACATAATGCATGAGAGATGGAAATTCATGAAAGTGTTCTTAAGATGACACACGAACTCATAATCTCTGTCGATACACAGATTAACTGGACTATTAATGGGAACGAATCATGAGTGCATCACTACTATCCAGAATCAAAGCGTGCTTCAATGCAATAGAAACATCCTTCTTCGTCTTGTGTTTGAAAATTCAAAGTTACACCATCAGCAGGAAAGGTTATGCTGACAGTGTTTTGGGATTGAACATATTTTTTTTTTAAAGTGACAATGTGAATGCTGACTCAGAGTGTTAAGTTTTATCAATGCTTCTTGATAAAAAAAAAAGGAAAAAAAAAGTCCAAGCCTGCTGAATAGAGGAGTACTGTTCCTTCATGACCACATACGCTCGGTTAACTCAAAAGAAAATCAACCAAATAGAGTGGGAACTTCTGGAACATCTACCTTACAACCCTGACTTAAGCCCTATGAATGTTCACCTGTTTGTCCACTCTAGCGTGAGACATTTCGCGAATGATGCAGAAGTTAAATGTGAAGTGAAAATATTGTTTATAAAACAGTGCATGCAGTTCTATGCAGCAGGTTTGGGAGGCCTAATAAAAAGATAGGGCACGTGCATCAATTTTGGTGGAAATTATGTTGAAAAATTAATTGACAGTGTAAGTTAAAAAAAAAAAAAAGAAACGATTTTCAAGTTCCCTTCGTTTTGTTTTTTGTTTTTTTCGAAACAACCATTTGTGACTTACTTATTGACTTACCCTCGTATATGTAGAATCCAGATAAATGCTTAAATAGACGTAGAGAAGCACACTGGCAGTAAGAAAGGACGAAAATAGGAGCATCCAGATAAGCATTTAAGAACACATGGAGTCAGGTACAACGTATTCAGGCAGACAGTCGGTCATCTAGACAAAAAGACAGAACAGACGGACAGACAGACACGCTGGCACAAGGAGGCTGACACATACAGACAAACACACAGATAAACACACACAGACAAACATACAGACACACAGACCTATATAAAAAGCCCACGTTTATGTATTCTAAGGTGGTTTTTAGTAATGATTACAAAGCAATTCTTGTTGGTGTGTATATATATATATATATATATATATATATATCATCATCATCATCATTATCATCAGGTGCCTTGCCGACTGGCGTGGGCGATCATGCCTCTCCATAATCTGCGATCTACTGCAGCATGTATCAGTTCGTGTGCTGACACACCTCCATGCCATGCAACAAGACTGTCAAGCATCTTCTCTCGTTGTCTACCTCTATCTTTCCTTCCACATATCTTTCCAGTGGTCACAACATGTTCTATTATCCGTCTTCTCATAACATGGCAGAAAAATGATGACTGTCTCCCTCTGATGTCTGTGATAAGTTGTCTTTGGGCTCCCGCCTCTTTCAAAACCTCTTGGTTGCTCTTTTTGGCTGTCCAAGGTATTCTAAGCATTCTTCTGTAAAACCACTTCTCCGAGGCCTCCAGGAATTGTTTGGCCTGCCTACCTATTGTCCAGGATTCACAGCCATATGTTAAAACTGGATGTATGTAGCAAGCAAGAATTCTTTTTCTAACTCTCAATGACAAGGATATATTGCACAAGATGTTTTTCATTTTATAAAATGCAGTTTTTGCCTGTCCTATTCTGTTTCTTATATCAGTTATGCATCTTCCATCTGATGTTATCCATGTGCCCAGATACTTAAATTTCTGTACTTGTCCTAAAATAACACCATCAACGTTTATTACACACTTAGGAATAATTCGTTTCTTTGATACCACCATTACTTCTGTCTTCCCATTATTCAAACTAAGGCCCATTCTTCCACTTTCTAACACCACAATGTCTATCATTTCCTGTAGTTCTTTCTGACTTGTTGCTATCAAGACTGTGTCATCAGCATAACGTAAATTATTTATATTGTGCCCACCAACCACAATTCCGGGCATACCAATTAAAGCTCTCAATATATATTCACTGTATAGTGAAAACAAATCAGGTGACAGTACACATCCTTGTCGTACGCCCCTCTTTATGCTTTGAAATGTACCTAAACAGTTGTTAATTTTTATAGCTGCTGTTTGCTGCCAATACATATTCTTTATTATTCTTAGATCTTTCCCATCAATGTTTAATTTTTCTAACAGTTTGATTACTTCTTCATGCTTCACACAGTCAAACGCTTTTGTATAGTCTATGAAGCATATGTACAAATCAGTCTTTACTTCTATAGCTCTTTCTGACAATGTCCTTAGGATGTATATGGCATTGTTTGTACCTTTTCCTTCTACAAATCCACATTGTTCATCGCTGATTTCTGGTTTGATTTTGTTTCTTATTCTTCTCATAATTATTCTTAGTAAAATCTTAGTCATGTGACTCATAAGACTTATTGTGCGATGGTCTTCACATTTTATTTTTATAGTGCCTGGTTTCTTAGGCAGAGCTATAAATAGGGATTTTAAAAGGTCATTTGGAATATACCCACTATTATAAATATCATTTAAAAGTTTAGTTATTATTTCAATTCCAAAATCTCCCAGTGCTTCGATTTCTTCCAGTGAGATGTTGTCTGGCCCGGGTGCTTTTCCTTTCTTCATATGATGTATTGCATCCTCAACTTCTGCAGTCATTATTGGTGGACCATCATTGTTGGTCTGCAGTTCTACATCTGGTCTATTATCATCAAACAATTCCCCTATATACTCTGGCCATCTGTTAATTATATTACTATGTCCCATTAATAAGTCACCATCTTTTGATTTCAAACATCCAGTGTTGTTACGTGTCATCTTTCCTGTTAACATGTTTATCTTTTGGTACATGGAATGTGAGTCTTTCCTGTTGTTTTCCCAAATCTCTGTACACATTTGATTCAGCCAGACTTCTTTAGCCACTTTGCATTTGTTCCCTATTTCTTTTTGTATTCTAGAGTATTCTTCTTTATCATTCTTTTTCTTCCTTCTTTCATCCATCAACTGCAGAATTTCGGTTGACATCCATTTCTTTTTTGCAACTCTATCGGTTGGTGGGATTGTCTCTTTAGATGTCTGCTGAATTGACTCACGCATCATATCCCACTGTTCATCAATAGTCTGTATAATTTCCATTGCATTATACCGGTTTTGTACAGTGACATTGTACTGGTCCTTAATTTCTTTATCCGTTCTAAGAATTCCTAAATTTAACTTGATGTTCTGTGGTGTTTTTCTAATGTTCTTTAGTTTTATTCTAATTTTTCCTACAACTGGAACATGGTCACTAAAGCAATCTGCCCCTGGTCTAGTTTTTGCTCCAACTAAGCTGCTCCTGAATCTTCTTGAAATCAAAATATAATCAATCTGATTGCGGACATTATCACCAGGACTTTTCCAAGTCCAAAATCTTCGAGGATGGTGTTTAAACCAGGTGTTACCTATTATCACGCTGCGTGACTCAGTCCATGCTATTAATCTGTCTCTTTCATTCTTTTCTCCTAGGCCATAGCCACCCGTTATTCTGTACACTTTTTCACTTCCTACTTTCGCGTTGAAATCTCCAAGTACCATTGTTACTTCACAATTTTTGTATTGATCAACAGCCATGTCTAACTCGTCATAAAATGCGTCAATATCTTCCTCTGAACTATCTGCTGTTGGGGCATAAATCTGTACTAAGTTGATGTCAAACGGTCTGCCGCGAAGTTTTACTAATAGTACTCTATCTGATATTGTCCAAAATCCTTTCACAGTTTTTGAGTTCTTTTGATCCAAAATAATACCAACTCCTTTACTAAATTCCTTCCCACCCGAGTAAATAATTATGTACTGATCTGAATACTTTTCACCTGCTCCTGGCCATCGCATTTTACTGATTCCTAATATATTGATGTTCATTCTTTTCATTTCCATCTTGATGTTATCCAACTTTCCGTTCTGTACGAGTGTTCTGACATTGCATGTACCAATGTTTATGATGTTTCTACCATATACATATATATATATATATATATATATATATATATATATATATATATATATATATATATATATATATATAAAACTGTGTTTGGGTGGGTGTGTGTGTATATAAGACACATACAGCTGCTGTTATTTTATATGTGTAACATAAATGTAACATTAAGATTTCATACTGGATCACATACAGACCACTGAAAATGATGACGTAACAAGTGTTTAGTCAGAAATCGCATGGTGTCGAGAACATACGTCCAAGAAAACTTAATAACATTAAAAAAGATCAATGCATAAATGATCCCAGTGAAACCTTATGATGAACGTTGATAAGAGACGACACCTAATATTACAGAATTATACACCGTTTCCGAGTCGCGGCGGTGTAGCGGCTAGACGCTCGCCTGTGGATCTCTAGGTCGCGGATTTAGGTCCTCACGAAACCAGACTTTTCAAAAATGACCTTGATTCCCAGGTTGACCAAACCTTGAGTGGGTACTAGACATAAGCCCTGGAAGTGAAGGCGGCCGGTATGATGTTGACCGCATCAACCAATAATTGTTGAATGGTATATACATTATAGGTCTAGCCCTCTGCCTCCTCCTCATACTTCTTCATTATTCTCCTTCCTTTTTCCGTCTTCTCTTTCCTTCTTCTTTCTACTTCTCTTTCTTTCCTCTCCGGCGTTCTTAATTCTTCTCCATCTTTCTTCACCCTTTTCTTCTTCTTCATCTTTCCTTCTCCATTCTTCCTTCCTCCTTCTTCCTTCTGTTTATTCTCCACTCTTCCCTTTTCCTTCTTCTAACTCATTAGTCTTTTTTTTTTCTTTTTCCTTTTCTTCCTTCTTTTTCTTCCCTTTCTCTTTTTTTTTCTTCATTCTTTTTTATTCATCGTCCTTCTTCGACTACTACTACTACTTCGGCTACTACCACTACTACTATTACTGCTACTAAAACTGCAGCTGCTACTACTGCTGCTGCTTCTGCTACTGCTACTACTACTCCTACACCCCTTTGCCTCCATCTCTATATCGTCTTTCAACACATCCATCCTTTCCCTTTTCCCCCTGCTCCTAGTCTTGGTCGTTCTCACCCTCTCACTTTTCGTTCTCCACCACCGCCGCTTCTTATCCCACCCCTCCACCCCCTCCTCAACTTTTTTTTTCATCCTCTTGTTTTTTTGCCTTTTTCTTTATCTTTTTCTTCTTCTTAGTGTCGGTTTTGTTTAGACGTTTGCCTTATTTCTAATTCCCTATTCATTGTCCTTCTTCTCTGGGCCTTACAGCGTCAGTGACCAATTTTTACTTTGCATATGTTCTGTACATATCTTGATTAGGACCGGGTGCGTTTGGTAGCGAGGAAGAACTTGTAAAAAAACTGACGATGACAAAATATGCAAATAACTCTTGAATCAACAGCAAACACCCGTAAAAATAATACAATGAGCTATGGAATCCCTCCTGCATTTATTTTTCAACACCAAACGCCTGAGCCACTCTTGTTTCTCTTTTCTCTGAAAACACGTCCGACAGTTATGACAACTGGCTCTATTTATGTCTGATCTTGTCATACTCGGTCATTTGTTAATGTGTTTGCTTTCTGTATCAGAGCGTTTGCTGCAATTCTATACTGAAGCCATAGGTGGTCGTCATTTGATCTATATTCGATCTACATTCGGGGGGGGGGGGGGGGGTTGTTTTCTCCCTAATCTAGGCTTACATTGAAATGCCAGCCTTCGTTTGTATATTACATAAACGCGATTGTTCAGAGATCGGAAAGTAATTTTTTTGTAATCAATGCAGGGATAGTTATCAACAATACCACAAGGCATGCATCATCATCATCATCATCATCATCATCATCAAGTGCCTTGCCAGCTGACGTAGGCGTTCATGCATCTGCACAGATCTCGATCTTTGGTGTTTTGGATCAATTTCACTAGATTTTCCTCCATGCCATTGTCTTTAGCCATCCACCATCATTTATCTTGGTCAAGGCATGGATAGGTTTGAAAACAAATTATATAATTGCATTACAAATGGTGTCTTCTTCACGATGGAGGTTGGCAGTAATGTATCCACTGGTAGCCATGGAAATTTCATGTGGCAAAGTCCCAGTCACTTCCACTGTACAACTCTCGTACCATTGTCCGAAAATCAACGAGAATGTTGTTATGGCGTAAACCAATAGTAAAGTGTTTATAAAGCCGGACTTTCTTTTCCAAAATTAATCCCTTAATCCCATGTTGACCCAGCCTTAAGTGGGTACTAGGTGCAATCCTGGGAAGTAAAGGCGGCTGTCGTGATGCTGATCACATCACTTAACGAGTGCCGTTTGGTCTCTGAAAAATAGGTCTAGCCCTATACACCCAATACGCCTACAGGCGTGGAAAAGGGTCTTTTACATTTCTATATCGTCTTATACACTGAAAATACGGTACTTCCCCACTAAACTATCCTGTGCAGTTTTATTGATATCATGTATGTAATCAAGTGTAGAGCTTCATCCTTCCCCCCCCCCCCCCCCCCAATTAACGTTCAACACTGGGTTTCTCTTAGACCATTTATTTTTACCAGTGCTTGTCCGTACATTATATTTACTTCTTGTCTTTCTTGAATTGATCCTATTTAATGTTATTTAGCTTAATCGGCCATATGTTTTCGATAGCATGAGATTTCTAACCGAACACTTATTACGTAATCATTTTTAGTGGTCTGTATGTGATCCAGTATGAACTCATAATGTTAAATTTATGTTGCACATATAACATAACAGTAATCTTATATGTCTTATTAACACAGACACCCACCCGCACACAGATATATATATATATATATATATATATATATATATATATATATATACACACACACATATATATATACACACATATATATACAGACAAGAACTGATTTGTAATCATTACTGAATATTGCATTTGAATACATACACATGAGCTTTTCATGTGTGTGTGTGTGTATTTATCTGTGTGTGCTTATGTGTGTACATTTGTCTGTATGTGACAGGGTCTGCGTGTAAGCATATCATTCTGTTGTGTCCATCTGTTTATATGCCTGCCTATCTTCTCATGTGCCTGACTCCATGTGTCCTTGACTGCTTGTCTGCATGCACTTGATATTGTTGTCCAGTGTGCTTCTCTAAGTCTATGTAAGCTGTTTTCTGTATTCTACGTATACATAGGTCTATACATGTTTGCGATGTGTAGCTGTTTTCACGAAATAGCTCATGTCTGCTGACATTCAGCTTAGGAATTATACAATGTTGTAGCACAAAGGCGGAATTAAAGAAAAAAACAAGACCGATTATGTTCAATGTTCTGGATACAACAGTGTGAAATAGGTGATGCTGCAGTTCAACACTGCCTATGCACAAGCCGTCACTGCTCTACATTTACGTAAGTCTACACACATGTGCATGTATATGTATAGATATACCCAACTACATGATTTATATTTGTCCCGCAAGTCTGCATGTTAAATAGTTATCCACCAAACAGCGATCTGTACCTGATTTCTGTGTTAGATCACAAAGAAGCGATTGTGAAAACAAAGGCTCCATCTGTTCAGGTGCGTGCCATTCTTCTACCCTTATACTTATAACATTCGCCCCGAGTCTCTGGAAAGGTCAAACCGGAAGTTTACCATCTTGCTGGCGTACCTGGATTTCTTAGGTTTATAAAATAAAATAAAAATCTAGATTCCTTACAAGATGTTTTCCGATAAGAGTGCAACACAGTTGCCAAAACATGGGGGGTGTCCATCTTTTTTAGCCTCTCCCCTTGACTTTCTTCTTAAAAGCATATCTGACAACACTTCATATTATTTCAAATATGTTATTATATTTTTTGCCATTTAGCACAGTATTATTATCTTTTTTTTTTTTAAATTATTATACATACACACTATGATTAAACCATCTGAGACTACCTTGCCTTAAGTTTATTTGATATTGTTTTTCTTCCTGTCCGCTTCCCCTTGAGTACAGCCTCTAGAGTTTGAAGCACTGGAAGCTATCACTTGTCGAGAGGTTGTCTAATTTCTCATCAACACTTAAGACTACGGACTGGCTCTCTACGATAGCTGCCTATGTGAACATGTATTCTGAACAGGTGCAAGTACACCTGTTCAAACAGTTCTCATATTAACGCTACCTTGCCCTTTTAATGATGGCTGATACAATGCATTTGTGATCTTTGCTACATTAGCTGGGGTTTCGATAACTTCTGATTGCATTGTCTCGTGTATCATTTCCTACCTGGTATACAATGTAAACACTTACTACGTGTTGAATAGTAAGGCTGGTTTTGTTGATTTTTAAACTTAAAGCTTACTCTCTCATAATATTCTTCAATTGCTTTTTTTTTCGTCCTTCTTCTCCACCTTCTTATTCTTCTTACACTACTGTAACAATAACATCAACAACATCATCAACTAGTACAACAACTACTACTGCTGCTGCTGCTGCTGCTGCTACTACTACTTCTGCTTCTACTACCACTCCTTCTACTACTACTTCTACTGCTACTGGTACTACTACTACCCCTACCATGACGTATTTTATAACGATAAGCAACAGTGCATAGTAACGCCATCTTTCTTGTTGCATACTTTTTTCAGCACTACTGTAGTATATACTCACAGGCACCGTTTTTTTTAGACGCCTTCCGGTGACTACCGGAACATTTTCTTTTCTAGAATCAATAAATCGCCCAGACTACTGCTACTACTGATGCTGTTGCCAACACCATTACCACCACCACCATTACTACTAATAATACTTTTACTATTTTTTACTTTTTACTTTTACTTCTTTCTTCTTCTTCTTCTTCTTCTTCTTCTTCTTCTTCTTCTTCTTCTTCTTCTTCTTCTTCTTCTTCTTCTTCTTCTTCTTCTTCTTCTTCTTCTTCTTCTTCTTCTTCTTCTTCTTCTTCTTTTTCTTTTTTTTTCTTCTTTTCTTCTTCTTCTTCTTCTTCTTCTTCTTCTTCTTCTTCTTCTTCTTCTTCTTCTTCTTCTTCTTCTTCTTCTTCTTCTTCTTCTTCTTCTTCTTCTTCTTCTTCTTCTTCTTCTTCTTCTTCTTCTTCTTCTTCTTCTTCTTCTATTCGTATACCTCTACTTGTTTTCCATCCTCTTCCTCCTGCTCTTGTTATCCCCTAATGCAGTGGTTTTCAACAGTTCTAATGCGACGACACTTTAATACAGTTCCTCGTTGTTTGGCGACCCTTAAATACAATTCCTCATGTTGTAGCGACCACAACCATACAATTATTTTCGTTGCTACTTTATCAATGAATATGTTTTTTCCAATGGTCTTTGGCGACCCTTGCGAAAGAGACGTTCAACCCCTAAAAGGGTGGCGACCGACAAGTTGAGAACCGCTACTCCAGTGGGACATAGAACCCGAACAAGTTCACGCTAAGTCCTTTCTAAACTTTCCGGGATTAGCTTAAATTTGCAAATATCAATTTCTATAACTTTTGGTATTAGGCCGCTGATGGAATACTTTCAACATAAAGGTTTACTTGTCTTATTGAAATGTAATCTACTTCTCTTATTGACATGTTTTGTGGTTAGTGAGGTCACCGGTCAATTGTAATAATTCCTTGTGTGGGCTCCAGGGCCCCATTGTAGAAACAACAAGAACAGACTAATTACATCTCCTACAAGCATGTCGTTAGAGTCTAGTAATAGGGGGCTTCCTTTAAAGTCAGAGTACATCTGCCTGATAAGGAAGGAGCCAACAATCTGCATACACATAATTTAGATATGTAAAGTGAATGTGCATGCAACACTCGGGTTTTGGAAAAAGACTAAAATTCAGAGATGGACGTACGATCAGAACTTTCCGCTGGAGTTTACAACTGTAAATGCGAAGAAGAAGATGAATTTAAATCATGAGATGAAGTTTTTCAGGAAACTTAAAGGGTGAAAAGCTATGTATAAATACAGATAGGCGGTGTTACAGAAAAATAAAGAGAACCTTATCGGCACATTTTTTTAAGTATCCAAAAAACATGAGTTCCTAACCTTTTGGTTCGGTACTATGGATTTCGCAACCCATCGGCCTTGATCCTATTATAGATACCGTAAATCTGGAAGAAATGTGGTTTTTCTGCCGACTCCCGTCTTAAACACGAAGAGATCTGAAATACCTCCCATTAGAAATAGTAATGTAATATTTGTTAGATGCCTCGGGAAAGGGGAAAAACTGACTTAGTCTTGACAACGGGAAAGTTTCAGGACAAGAGAGACAGATGGTTGATCCAGAAGAATAAGTTGGATTGGCTGCCATAAGTGCATGTAGCACCAGCCATATCAGATGTGATCGAAAACACACGACACAGAAAACTGTGTGCAAGGCTGGTAAAATAGACCCTCACTGTTTAGAAAGAACTACAGGAAATGATAAACATTGTGGTGTTAGAAAGTCGAAGAATGGGTCTCAGTCTGAATAATGGGAAGACAGAAGTAATGGTGGTATCAAAGAAACGAATTATTCCTAAATGTGTAATAAAAGTCGGTGGTGTTTTTTTTGGGACAAGTACATAAATTTAAGTATCTGGGAACATCGATAACATTAGATGGAAGATGCATAACTGAGATAAGAAACAGAATAGGACAGGCAAAAACTGTATTTAAAAAAATTAAGAACATCTTGTGCAATAAATATATCTTTGTCATTGAGAGTTAGAAAAATAATTCTTGCTTGCTACATACATCCAGTTTTTAACATATGGCTGTGAATCCTGGACAATCGGTAGGCAGACCAAACAATTTAGTGAGGCCCTCAGAGATGTGGTTTTACAGAAGAATGCTTAGAATACCTTGGACAGCCAAAAAGAGCAACCAAGAGGTTTTGAAAGAGTCGGGAGCCGAAAGACAACTACTCACAGACATCAGAAGGAGACGGTCATCATTTTTCGGCCATGTTATGAGAAGAGGAAAAATAGAACATGTTGTGACCACTGGAAAGATCTGTGGAATGAGGGATAGAGGAAGATAACGAGAGAAGATTTTTGACACACTTGCTGCATGGCATGGAGGTGTGTCAGCACACGAACTGATACATGCTGCAGGAGATCGCAGATTGTGGAGAGACTTGATAGCCCTAGCCAGTCGGCAATGCACCTGATGATGATGATGATGATGTACTGTTTAGAAACTGGTGATAAACCATGAGATTTTACACAACACTGCAGAGATAACTTAAACACTAAATGTAAATTAATCAGTGTACAAATAAGACATGCTGCCAGAAAAAAACGTACACTGAAAAGGATAGTGATTAGACCAGACAATAAAGTAAATGATTTACAAGAGGCGAGTAAATCAAGCAGTCAGCAGCTACAAAATTACCTGGCAAGTAGGGATAAAATGTGTGATGTTAAATACGTTGTCTATTGAGTGGCGTTCAATTAAAATGTATGCAGCTATCGGAATATCCTCAGGACGATTGGTGTCGTGAAAACATGTCCTAATAATGTCCCTTTCTCTCACGACTGAAAACAGTGGCCGTGCCTAACGTCCATTTTGACCAGATGGGCTGAATAGGATAGTGGCGTATACTACAATTGGGAGCTGCCATAGCGTAGCGGCTAGACGCCCATATGCAAATCCGAAGGTCATAATATTTTTTATTGTGGTCAAGTGTATCTGAAGAATTACCCCTCTCATTCCAGGCATATTTACTGCTATAAACGCAGTAGTACTACTTTCACCTGAGTGTTTTTATGGTTTTTGTATTTTGTATGATAAAGCTCTTCTAAACACAGACTAGTGTTGATTGAAATTGCATGTGCCATGTAATTGTTTTGCTATGACTTTTTTTTCACTGAATGTACAGAAATCATTTTCATACAGAAATATCTCTCTCTCTCTCTC
This sequence comes from Candidula unifasciata, assembly GCA_905116865.2. NCBI lineage: Eukaryota > Metazoa > Mollusca > Gastropoda > Stylommatophora > Geomitridae > Candidula > Candidula unifasciata. Next base: position 343,324 of record CAJHNH020005179.1, read on the forward strand.
TCTCTCTCTCTCTCTCTCTCTCTCTCTCTCTCTCTCTCTCTCTCTCTCTCTGTCTCTCTCTCTCTCTTTTTCTCTTACATACACACACACACAAACGCACATACTCATACAATCACTACTCACACACACAGCTTGGTTGTGACATAAGATACGTCGAAAATTAAATACATTTTCTTTTGTCTTTCAAGCCACCAGTGGAGTATAGGCCCTCAACCAACTCATGCAAAGTCGTTCTATCCATCGCTATCGCTGCAGCTCTCCCCGTGCCCTCCCCATCTTTTAAACTTCACTCTCTAGCTGACTTCCTGGTGTGTTTTTAGCCCTTCAATTATTTATCTGCCCCTGTGGATAAAATACTGCTGTATATTAAAAACACAAACACGATTTTATAACGGATGAGTGTTATAGTTCAGTTATAATTTAAAGACTCCATATTTCTGGAAGCAATTATGGCAGTTCTTTCATTTACAATGCAAACACCGCAACCAGAACTCAGTGCAGCTCAGGGATATTGAAGGATGGTACACGGAAATGAGAATTCAAATATAAACAGGTTCTCGTTATCACCATCTGATAGAGCGTTGTGTTTCTGGAGAGTGCTTTGCACTCACCGACCTCATATTCCGCCGGGCTCCAACTTTTCACAAGTCGTTTAGACACTTCAATCTATCAACATTACATAGTTTACTGTATGTCTGGAACCGGTAAAGAAATGTGACCTGAACTCTGGGCTTTCGTCCAGTAAGTTTATTTTATATGAATGTATATATATATATATATATATATATATATATATATATATATATATATATATATATTCATATAAAATAAACAAACAGACATAGTATTCTATAGCACTCAGAGAAAGAAGTAGATAAATAGGACACAGAAGACAACATACAAAATCGAATGCTAAAGTTAATGTGCCGGAAATCGAACCTTTCAGATCAAAATTGGCGTGTGCCGCTCGCTGTGGAAAAAAGCGTACTAAGACACATAACCAACTAGGCACACGTTCAAAAAATATCTTTACTGGCCATTTCTACAGCTTGCAGCCATGTCTTGCAGTTTGAAATCCACATATGCGGAACACAGGTAGAATTCCTCTCAAACAATGAAATAGGCCCATAGGCTACGTACTTTTTTTTTTATAACCAAGCATAGGTAGAATAAAATACACAGCAACAATTTACAAACACAGCAGACAGTAATGCTTTGTCTAGAGTACAAAGAACATTTAATAAATAACTGTGATTAGTAGGTTATATTAATCATGGTTCAATTTATTATATTTTTACAAACAGCCTGCAGTCGGTGGGAGATGTCATCAACATTCCACCGTTCACCTTTACTTCCCATGACATTACTAAGTAACTTTTGTTTCTCACCATCTCGTTGGGTGACCAGTTGCTGTGACTAACAAATCAGCTCCCTCCACGGTCAGATACAACTGACTTCACTGTTGCATTTCCTTATTGTTTCATGTCCAGGTCTTTCTTTGCCTGACTTTTTTACTCTTTCCTCTAACTGAACCCTGCAGTATTCTGTCTGGGAGCCCCCTTTGATCTTTTTAAATGCCCGTACCATTGCACCTTCCGTTTTTTTCACCGTGGTTAAAAGTGGTTCCTATTTAGTTTAGGTCAAAATGCAGCCAAGGTCTCAATAAACAAATCAGTTTGGAAAACTTCATCGGATTCAAATTCAAGACCTTTTTGTTGGCAAACGAGCGTTCACAAGTCATTCAGATACTTACACTTATTAGTGTTTCGCAATACACCCTATTTTCCAGGGCGGTTTAGAGCAGTGTGTTGTTGTACGCTTAGCTTCCTATCTAGTAATTATATGTTTAAGCTCCATCAACGTACATGTAATAATTTGAATTTTAATCTTTGGTCCATTCAGCTTTAATGGTAAAAGTACATTATTAATTCATCATTAATTTATATTTCTGTCGTTAAGCTTTGTGGAACATTTTGCTATCAAATGCTTGATTGGCAGTATTGGTTATTGTCACTCCCTCTCGGTGTAGAAAGAAGCTCGTTAATGTTATCACTCTTGTCTTCTCGTAGCTTTCACGTAAGATCTTTTCATGTGTAGCGTCCGCGTTGGTAGATGTTCTGCCTGCCTTCTTACTAAATGACCAAACCGTTTCAGCTTCTGTTTCTTAATAAAAAAAAATGTTATAGAGGGTAAAGGCCGCCTTGTCAATCGTCGCCATAAGCCCAGAATGACTTGTAATGTGGTACGAAAGAAAACCTGCATTAGAAATAATAGACAGACCGTTGAGGAGACAGAAGGTAGAGGTCTGGGGTAGAACTAAACATGTTCCAGTGAATCAAGAGGTGAAGAAAAGACGCTGACGTTGGATGTGACACACTGAGAACACCTTAAAACAATGTAAGTGGAACGTCTTTGCACTGCCACTCACAGGGATCTAGAAATAGAGGCAAACAAAAAGAGCTTGAGGAAGGGAGCTAGAGTGAAGTTACAAAATGGGGAGGGCATAGGTTAGGCTGCTCACAAAAGCAAAAGATAAGACGACTGAGCGTGAATTAGTTGAGAGCCTATGCTCCACTATAGGATAAATGACATAGTGGCTTAGGCATTCTAAGCCCCACTCCCACCCCCACCCACCCCCTTTTTTGTTTGTTTCCCCCTGCACCCTCGCTCAATGCATGTATAGAATCTCTCTCACGATTTTGTTTAGACATTTCAGATTATTTCGAAGGTATTATTCAAACATCTTATTTGCCGTGTTTTATATTGTCAAATATATTATTAAATGAAACCGAATTTTCCATTCGGCCCATTATTACTATTATTGTTGTCATTGTTAATATGATTATTATTCTCTTAAATAATATATAGACCTCTAAAATTCCCCCTCAAGACACGATATAAAGGAGGCAGTTGGAGCGGAATAAGGCTATTTGAAACTCGCACTCTAATATTATTCGGGTGTGTGCGAGCGCGCAAGCATGTGTGTGTGTGTGTGTTTGTGTGGGTGCCGGCATCCTTTAGATGTACTGCTGTCATGAAAATCACCATACCCTGAGAAATGTCTAGGGATCAGTGCAAGAACGATCAAGCATTTCCCGTGGACAAAATTATAAGATAGGATCAAATGTTTTTGATGTGTCCATGTAGTGTGCTGTGCCTATACTGTCGATGAAGAGCAGATTTAGACGATTGAATACAACATTATCCAAATTTGATAACGATTTACAAGGCATGTTCTTCACAGGCCCAGATCCACATTGACCTTGCAATCTCATTGTCTGATATGTGGACTTGGTCATATGGTAATTAGTACAGAGATGAACTTTTTAGGATATAATCAATATCAGAAAATTAAGGTTATTATGTAGTGAATCACTCATTACTTTAACGTATCTCAAAACATCAAAGGAGGGGAAAAAAGAAAAAAAAAAGCGAAGAGGATTTCAAATAAAAAAAAACATGCAAAAATAACTAGATTTGCGGAATGTGATGTAATGACCACGTCGCCCATTGGGTGCCGATGGGTATGTTAAATATAGGTCTGGAGCCCAATGGCTGATACGCCAATGCCAGTAAAAGGATGTTTTGTTTTCTTGCTAAACTTTACGCAACATTTGATTACCCGATGTAGCTCAAATATAAAAAGGCGCACAACAATACACATATTCATCGCACGCATTCTATCTCATCATATTTTATCCTCAGTTCCACTACAGGATTTTTTATCTGCTAGACGAACTTGCAATGTAGAATGCAAAACACGAGCTTAAGGGTTGTTTCGTGTATACAAATATGTGTCGAGCATAGTTTCCGAAATGTGTGTGTGGAAAGGGTGGGGGGGGGGTGGTATTGGGTGATTGGTTGGGGTGGGGTGGGGGGGGTTGTTATTGGGTGTTTGGTAAGGGTGAGGGGGGGGAGGTAAAGATTGGTTCTGAACCTGGTGAACCTTATCTGTTTATTATTATTCTGACGGCTTCTGCTGTATGTAGGCGTATGTGAGTTACGGATTATAACGCAATTTTATAACTCCAACATACTGCAGGCAATGTGTCAGCAGATCGATTTGCGTTGATTTTTTTATACCGACACATTTTTAAAGTTGATTTTTGATTCAGACCTCGGCTGCCAGTTTGATATAACATAAATATATTTGGCCGTATAAATCACTAGCACACTGGCAAATACGAACCTTTATTAGCTGGCAAACTAAGAAATGCCTGGACCCGCATCGATGAGGGTATAGAAAACAAAATGATGTCAATTTGCATTTGACTGTTGAGGGAGCTGGTCAGTCAGTCACAGCAACTGGTCACCCAACGACTCGCAGTGTTATGGGACGATGATGACGATGAAAAAAAAAAACAACACCTTAGTAATTTCCTAGGAAGTAAAGATGAGTGGCTGGATGTTGACATCTCCCACCAACTGACGGCTGTCTATAAAAATATGATAAATGAAACCTACTAATCACATTTCTTTCTTAAATTTTCGTTGTATTCTAGGCAAAGCATTACGGTCTGTAGTGTTTGTAAATTATTGCTGTGATTTTTTTATTCGTCCCATGCTTAGTTAATATAAATTTACATTACCTATAGTCCCATTTCAATGGCTGAGATGAATTCTGCCTGTATTCCGTAGTTGTGGATTTCAAGCAGTATGGCCAATGAAAACATTTTTTAAGGAGTACCTGGTTGATCAGGTATTTTATTAGTACACTTGTTTCTATAGCGAGGCGCACACGCTATTCGGGTGTGACAGGCATTGATTCTCGGCACGGTAACTACAGCTTTAGATTTTTTGTTTTCTAGTGGGTACTTCTATTTGTCAGCGTTTTTCTATGAGTGCCGATGAATTCATTTTCTGTTCAAATTTTATATATATATATATATATATATATATATATATATATATATATATATATATATATATAAGACAAGACGGACATTTAATCAGGATGCTACTGACACTATTAGTATCGGAACTCTTCACTGGCTGCTGAAGATGGGGACGGAGCGCTTGTGGGAATGCCCCGAGTACTGTGATGTCTGTTCTTGAATCAACTCAACTCAACTTATATGTATATATATATATATATATATATATATATATATATATATATATATATATATATATATATATATATATATATATATATATATATATATATATATATATATACATACATATATACAACAGCAAAAGCTATTATGGGATATAATCCAGTTAGTGATAGAATCCTAACTATCAGACTTAAAGGCCGTCCAAAAAAACATAACTTTCATGCAGGTATATGCACCAACTTCAACGGCAGAGGAGGGCGAAATTGAAGATTTTTATGCCATACTGCAAGACACATTAAATAAAATTAATCAGAATGATATAATAATAATAATGGGAGATTTTAATGCTAAAGTAGGTCAGAGCTGAAAATGAGAGACACGTTTTAGGAAAATTTGGATTGGGTAATAGAAATGAAACAGGAGAAAAATTGATTGAATTTTGCATAGAAAATGAATTAACAATAGCTAACACACTTTATAAACAACACCCTAGAAGGCTTTTCACATGGACATCCCCTGACGGTGTTACCAAAAATCAGATAGATTACATTTTAATACAAAGAAGATGGAGATCGAGCATAACATCTGCAAAAACCCTGCGAAGTGCAGATTGCGATACAGATAATCAGTTACTAGAAGCAGATCTGAAATTAAAACTCAAAAAGCTTATCCGAGGACCAAGGCCATTTTGATTTGATCTCACAAAAATACCAGATGCATACAACGTAGAAGTGAAGAACCGTTTTGAGGTCTTGATGTCTGTACAAGAGGAAATGACAACTGATAAACTGGCGGTACAAGCTAGGGATATGTTGATAACAGCAGCTAAAGACTTAATACCCAACAGGACTAAGCAACATAAACCATGGATCACACCATACACGTTAGAACTAATAAAACAACGAAGGGAACTGAAAAAGAAAGGAGAAACCAATGACAGTAGGATGAAGTATAAATTTTTAACACATATATATACACACACACACACACACACACACATATATATATATATATATATATGTGTGTGTGTGTGTGTGTATGTGTGTGTGTGTGTGTGTATGTGAGGGGTAAAACTATGAGATTAGCGTAACTGCACAATGGTCCACTTACTGGACAAAAGCCCAGAGTTCAGGTTATTTTTCTATACCGGTTCTAGACATTTAGTATACTATGTAAGGTTGATGGATTGAAGTGTCTAAATGACTTGTGAAAAGTTGGAGCTCGCGGAATATGAGGTCGGTGAGTGCATGCACTTCCAAGACACACAACACCCTATCAAATGGTGATAACAGGAGCCTGTTTGTATTTGAATTCTCATTTCCGTGTACCATCCTTCAATATCCAGTTCTGCCCTGAGTGCTGGTTGCGGTGTTTGCATTGTAAATGAAAGACTGCCATAATTGCTTCCAGAAATATGGAGGCTTTGAATTATAACTGAACTATAACACTCATACGTTACAAAATCTTGTTTATGGATTTAATATAAAGCCGTATTTTGTCCACGGGGGCAGAGAAATAAATGAAGAGCTAAAAACACATCTGGAATCAGTTAGAGAGTGAATTTTAAAAGATGGGGAGGACATGAGGAGAGCTGTATACGATATCGATGTATGTAACGACTTGACCTGAGTTGGTTGAGTTTTAAAAGTTACAGAGGACGATCCACACATAACGCATACATACACACACACACACACACTAAGACAAGCAGACACACGCTCACGCTTGCGCACGCGTGCACTTACACTCTCAAATATATAGGGGTAAACCGCAACATAAATAATAACAATATATGAGCAATATTTTTAAAATGTTAGACGACTGACAGCAGGGCATGATAAAAAAAATATTCTGCTTTAGATTAAAAACATCGAGAAAAGGAACATTACTTTGCGCAATGAACACATATCTACGGTATACCTTGTTTTATCGTATGTAGCACATCTTGTATTCATTCATGAACCAAGACAAGGGTGAAAGAATGCTCAGGTTTAAGATACATAATAAACGGTGATCAGATTCCCGCGCTGATCCTCTCTCCTTCGATATAAATAAGATATAAAATGCATGGACTTGATAGCCATAGACTTGCCAAGGATGTTTGCATGCGCAGCTGCTATTGAGTTTAACTATACGTCCAATGTCTGAAAAGTTGAAGAACTTTGCTGAACAAAAGAGCTTCTGGTCTGTAAATACTGTATTGAAAAAAAAAAAAAACCGGGTTTGAAAGTATTTCTCTTCTGACGTAAATACATCCAGTTTCCTGTGTGTGTTCCAGGGCCCTGTGATAGGGAAAACCAGAATAGACCTATTACCTACTCAAAAGCATGTTGTAAGAGTCGACTGATGGTGATGATTGTGATGATGATGATGTTGATAATGCTGATAAAGATGATGATGGTGTTGATAATGCTGATAAAGATGATGATGGTGTTGATAAAGATTTTGATGATTGTGCTGATGATGATAATGCTAATAAAGATAATGATGCTGCTAAAAATTATGATGATGATGTTGATGATAAAAGTGGTGATAACTTACGGGACATTGAGACAAAATAGGCAGACTAAAGTAGCCTATATAAAAAAGGGTACTTTATTTTGAATTTCTGTTTGTATGTGTTTATTTCCGAAGAGGTTTTGGGCTCCATCTTGGGGGCGGGACGTGGGAAATAGAAGCTAAAATCCCATTTGTTTAACAAAAGGTTTCAGATATCGAAGCCTAGCTGTAAACTCCAACGTTAGTTGCCAACCAACCATTTCAGCGTTAGCGCAGATGTATGTGTTTGTTAATGGACATATGCTTTTGCTTCTGTGTGTGCTTTTAATGGTTTATATAGCGGATAAACATCATATCACAAGGGTAGCAACCCATAAGTGATCTGTTCCACTGCTAATTCAATCCTGAGTCCGTAGATATCAGCGCAGTGCACGAACTCCCCAACACCGACGAGGATCCTGAATTACCTTCGGTAAATTTATTTTAATTCCAAATTTTGCCCAGGCAGCGCCGTTAGGCTACTCTTTTCAATTTCCAACTGCCAAGGGATTTTTTTTACGTGCACAACAATACACACGGGCGCTGATCTTACTACATGGATACCGGAAGCAATCACTAAAAGTTCAGGGTAGATCTGAAGACCACTCAGCTAATTTTGTGTGTTTTTGTTTTAGTTTATACATGTGCAGTAGTGGTAATATTTTATTTATTCTGATCTCGCACACATCAAGGCACGATTATAACGTTACAGGCAAGTGTTTATCAGCTGCTTTGTTCTGTAACGAAAGTTCCTTTTGCCTGGGTTGGACAGAAAGCTTAATTTACAACTGACTTTTAGCAAGACTGACAGCACACCCTTTCTTGACTTGGGCGCCTGGGAAATATGTTGCCAGATTCGTACTAGGGGTTTCAAGTGAAAACCATGCAAATAAAAATAAAGGACCCTTTCCACGCCTCTAGGCTTATTAGGCAAGAGGGGCCAGACCTATATTTTTTTTGATTGATCGGCTCTTCGTGGCAGATGCATCAGCATTACGCCGACCGCCTTTACTTCCCAGGATTCCACCTTGTACCTTTTCAAGGCTGGGTCGACCTGGAAGCCAAAGTAGAAAAAAAAAAGTGTACTATAGATTGCAGCCATGCTATTGTTTTGTAACCCGTCCACATTGTTGTTGAATATTTCAAGAGTATTAGTCGCGTGACATCACAAAGCAGACGAACACGGTGTCGTCATAATGGAAATTACAAAGATGGCGACCGCACTTTTGACATCCACCCCCCTCCCCCCGCCCACATCCCCCCTCCCCAACAAAAAATAAAAGAACGGCGTTTTTTTATATGTTTAAAAACAAGTAATTAAAGGGGTGAAACCTATAGAAATTCATCGGCGAATGAACATTCAGTTTTATGTTGCCTGCCTGTCAGACCAGCAAATGTATGAGTAGTGCCTTCAACGCCTATCTTCAACGACTGCATACATCACTGTGGTCACTAGTCGGTGTGCATGACCCGGTACGAACAGTCACCGAAGTTACACGTTTTGAAAGTACCTACACTAACCATCAACTTGCTGGACTTCCTATAGCCAATGAACTTCTATAAGCTTCACCCATCCGCTGCGAAGAAAAACTACTAAAAGAACGCTGCCTCTTTTTGGTGCATTTCAAAAGTGTGAGGAGAGGGTGTTGGGTGGGGGGGAGGGGGGTGGGGGGGGGGGGGGGGGGTCATCGTTAAACCGGCACTCAAATAATCAGCATCAAGCCCATTTGCCTGTACATGCCATGACTTGGTATCCAGTTTAGCTTTGTTCGACCTGGGAGCATAGGTCATTGTCAGCTCTCGAGCATGTCATTTCCTTATGTTATTTGCTGGCTTATCTCTTTTTGGTTTAACCCTTTCCTGTCCTATTATCACTATTTCTTTTCCTGGGAGCCAAGGTAATTGTTAACTCTCCAGCATGTCTTTTTTTTTTAATGTTATTTGTTGGCTCATCTCTTTTTGGTTTTACCCTATTCTGTCCCACTATCAGTAGTTCTATTCCTGGAGATTTGCTCGATCTTATTCTACCCTGTTTGCAGAGACATGAAAAAGTCAACAATGAGATTACTCAGAGCAATCAAGATACCTGATATCACACAGCTCTAACGTTGATATCACATATCAATGCAAACGGGATATTTATTGTTAGGCATGCATAGAAAATGCACTGGGTTCTATGTTTACAGCAGTCTCTCTCTCTCTCTCTCTCTCTCTTTCTGTCCTTCTGTCTGTCTGTGGGTCGGTCTGTCTCTCGTTTATCGGTTTCTAATTTTTAATAATGTTATTATATTCCCCCTCCCCTTACAGGTCCTAATGTATGGCTCGTATTTATGTAAATATAGCGGATAGGGTATGTATGCATGATTATGTATGGATGCGTGTGTATGTATGTGTATATATGTGTATGTATGTGTGTGACTGTGGATGTGTGTGAGTATGTATGCATCTGTATATGTGTGTGTGCGTGTGCGTGGTAATATGTATTTGTGTGTGTATATATGTGACCAGAACGACAGGGCACTTCTGTGTGGTACTTGGTGCCGGTGATTAGGCTACCTTCATTATAATTTAACCACGTGTGGGTTCCTGGGCCCTATTATAAGAAAACAAGAATAGACCCACCGCCTTCCCAAAAGCATGTCGTAAGAGCCGACTAACTGGGAGCTTCCTTCGAAGTCTGAATGCATCTGCCTGAGAGGTAAGGAACCAGCAGTCTGCATACAAATAAGTCAGATCTGTAAAATGGATGCACAAGCAACACTCAGGTTCTGTAACAGGACTGCAGTTCAGAAGTAGACGAACAACCAGAACTTTCCACTGGAATTTACAGCTGGTGAACACGAAGAAGAAGAAGCATTATAATTTCTTTTGAGGTTCAACGCGTTATTTGGAAATTACAATGTTGGCTTGCAATTGGGGACACGATTTTTGAACTCGCATGGCTGGCAAACCTTTCAGCTAGCAATCGTAAGAGGTCATACTGACGATTAGACTCAATTCGATTATAACGATGACCATCGACATTTCTGCTCTCGGTCCATTTTTGATTGCATTGTTTTGACGTATCAGGTTGTTTCATCGTGTTTTAATTTGCTCTGTTTGTTTTCTGCCTTATCGGCTTGCAGGTAAGGGTAACTGACATACTCCCAAACAGATACTGCTTTAAAAATTATTAACACCATGCCCAAGACAGCCTAGTATACTGGGGCAATACATTAGTAACCGTTATGGCAGTCATTTTGAGGGAACCGACACAGAGACAAGACTGAGGGGGCGTGTCAGCCCGCTTACAGATTGTCTACATGGGGAAGGGGCCTCAGTGTGACTAAGCTTTGTTTAATTAAAAACATAAAATAATAATATTCATAATAATTTGCAGTGACAGTTACTGGTGAAAGTCGCTTTCTGGAAGTCAGTCAGTCGACTCGCACATTGTTTGGGTCTAAAACATATAATTGGATTTTGGAAAATCAGAACCATGACAGTAACAACAAAATTATCCCAGGTAACAGAATAAATGAAACGAAACCATCTAGATTTATTGGGGTTGGGTGAAGTGAGATGGTCTGGAAGGGAGAAGAGGATGGTCAGTGGTTCAACATTCATTTATCCGTGTAGCAAAGAAGGGAAACATATAGAAAGGATAAGTATAATGACGTCACCTCGAGCTGTAAAGTGTATGTTGAAGTGGGTACTTATTTCAGATCGAATAACCAGAGCGCTATTCAATACCAGACATGTCAATGTCAGTACTGCAATGATAAGCACCAACCAAGCATGCCGAGACAGACAGTAAAGACATGTTTTATGAACACTAAAGGATAAAATTTTTTAAATTCTAACATACCAGTGAAAGCTGAGAAGCACCAAAGATATGGAACGAAGGTTAAATGCATTTGAGGAAAAAAACACGAATGAGAGAAAACCTGAAAATAAAATGGGATGAACTGGAAAAGAGCGATGAGATCGAAGAAAAGTCTGGACAAATACCTATATCGACTGCAATAAGACAAAGAAGGTGGAGATATGTTGGGCACGCTTTGAGACAAGATGAGCAAAGAATTACAAAACATGCACTGAAATGGGAAACAAACGGAGAGAGAGAGAGAGAGAAAGAGAGAGAGAGAGAGAGAGAGAGAGAGAGAGAGAGAGAGAGAGAGAGAGAGAGAAAAGAACCTAAAGGGGAAGCATCAATTAGAGCATTATCACAGGAGGGGGGGGGGGGGGGGGTGTGCTGAGCTGAACTCCATGCCAGAAATCAAGAAAGTTGCATCCTATAAAGCGAAGTAGCCTAATTAAATGCAAGCCCTATGTTACGTCTAACGGCACACAAAGGATGATGAACTGTAAAATATATCAACAGGCACTTTAAAAAAAAAAGAACTATACATGGTTTGGTTGCGTAAGAGGGGAAGTGTGTCGGTCTGCTGAGCTCATTAACAAATTGTATAGTAAGGCTGTCGGCTCTGTGGCTAAGTCGATGCGAACGCTTCATAATGCCGGGGTGCCAGGTTCGATCCCAGCTGCGGGCCATGCGCCTTGCGTTGGTTTTGACAGTGGGGCCATGGAGCCGACCGCCCAGAGGCAATGGCAAACTAGATTTACCTAGAGAAACCACACAAAAGCCAGGAGCTGCTGGGGTTGGTTCTGCAACGTCCTGTAAAGGATACGCAACTAACCAGATAGTAAGGTTCAGCCTGTTCATAAAAAAAATAAAAAATCTGGAATGGAAGAGTGTGGGGTGGACTAACTGCATCTAAGACCGTGGGTTCCGTTGCCCCTGGTCTGTTTATAATTGATGAGCCTGAAGTGAGTATCTGGGATTTGTATTGTCGGGTGACCTATAAGGCTTGCGTCATCGGTGCCCAATAATGTTACTACAGCCCTGATGGAGGAAAACAAGGAATTGTTTAACTGCTTGAGTTCGCTGTACATCATATTTATGATCATCTCGTTTTAGGCATGTATTTATTGTCCTAATGCGGCAGCGGACACCCTCAGGACAACGGCTTTCATAAGCCGGCTAAACAGGTGAGGATAGAGAATGGTTAGTAGACTTTGGTGGGTAAGAATAGTGATATTCAAGCATGTAAAGACTGAATTTGTGGAGGAAATCAATTCTTGGTTAAATGGACTTGACAGCGAGAACCAGCAAGGCGGTATGGAGCGCAAAGAGAACGTTGAGGCACATAGAACTCGACTTGTTCTGTCAGTGGATCCAGATGGACACAGTCGAGAGAGTGAGGTCGGCGACATTGCACATCTCTTCGACACTTTCAGGTCATTGCGCAAGTCACTCTTTCTGTCCTCTATACTTTCATGACCGACTGGAGAAAGACTGGTCTTCATCACTTGTGATGGACTAACAACAGCACTTTCATGAATAAATAAAAACTGTCAAGTAGAGAAGGGTAATAGACTACTTTAAAGCGTTGATCAATCAGCTATCAAGTGTCATCATAACAATGGATCTTCAACACGCTCCGTCTCTTGTCTTTGTACTTTCTCACAATGATATTTGCCCATCTCATGATGTGTCCTTCTACATCTATTAAATTCTACCTCTTTCCCTCTTGCTTTCGACTATTCTATCAAGCTTAGTTTTTGAACGTATACTTGTTTTTCTGTGTTTTAAAAAACGGATCCGGCAAATATAACACTGAGAGACAGCAAGAATTAAACTAACATCAATTTTGTTTTTAAAGTGGTAATTTTAATAGTCACGGAAATACCATGGCATCAATTATGAAACATATCTGCAGAGCAGTAGCACCTTTTAAAGGCCTGAACATAATACGGAACTCTAAAACTGTATAGTTTTGAACCAGGTCATATATTTTCAATTCTGATGTTATTTCAGTTTTAACATATGCGAGTGAAAGTTGTAGAACCACTAATGACACGAAACACACGTTAAATCTATTTGAGAACAAATGCCTGAGGAACATGTTGAACATAAAATGATATGAATTTAAGAATGGTGAGGAGAGGAGAGAAACGTTTGGGAAACCACCGATAACAACAAAGAAGATGACACTGATTTAGAAACATCTCGAGAAGAAACGAGCAGAGAATCATTAAACATGCCATTATATAGGGGCTGGGGGTGGGGTGGGGTTGGGAGGAAGTGGGAACGTCAAATATAAAACATAAGTAAATACAACAACAACCCTAAAAAGGAAATTGATGAGAGAATCTAAAGGTGCTGTACAGAAGAAGTGACGGGAATCAAGTCAGTGGTAATGGGAATCACAGCCAATCGCGATTGGAATAACAGCCAGTGGTGATGGGAACCACAGCCATTCGCGATGAAAATCAAGCCAGTGGTGATGGGAATTACAGCCAGTAGCGATGGGACTAACAGCGAGTGGTAATGTGAATCACAACCAGTTGCGATAAGAAGCAATGGTGATGCAAATCACAGCCAGTGGTGATAGGAATCACAAACAGTCGTGATGTCAATCACAGCCAGTGGTCATGTGAATCACAAGCAATGGTAATAGGAAACGCAAGCAAATGCGATTGGAATCACAAGCAGTGGCGATGGGAATCAGCCAGTCGCGATGGGAGTCACAGGTAGTGGCGATGGGAAAAAAAAAACCGTCAACCATGAAGCAACGACTGATTTGTTAATAAATCTAATCCTTGAGTCCCATCTATAGCATAATGTACTTACTCTCTTAATTGTGGGAATATTTGGTCAGAAAGCACTAAAGAAATATGGCTTCACTAAATGGTCACTACCGTAGCGTATACTGCCACTTTGAATGTAATGCATTCACGATTTTTCATGTTTTCTCTTCATTTTGGAATCTCCTGTGAAACCTACTGGTACCGACAAAAGAGGGGAAAGGGATTGGAGCAATCGTCTGCAAGCTCTACAGGATATACAGTGGCGCAGCCGGACAATGATGATGAGGATGGTTTTTCAAAGTGTTATTTTTATATTTTAATATGGCCGCAATATATAATAGGCTGGGTCGACCTGCGACGCCTCATACCATGATAAAAATTCACGCAGCCAGCAGTGGGTTTCGATCGCCGTACGTTGGATTACGAGTCGGACTCGCAACGCCTAAGAATTAGGGTACTAAAAGCGATTAAATCAGCTAGACGTAATCTACGTCATGTGTGGGTAAGAACATTGACAATGTTACTATAACAGCTTGATCGATAAACTGAAATTAATAAACATAGGAATATAAAAGTTATTATACATGTACTTAAAAATAAGTCAGCGTCTGTGGCATAGGCGTTGCGAACGCGCTTCGCAATGCCGGCGTCACAGGTTCGATCCTAGCTGTGGACGGTTTGTCTTGCGTTGGTTTCGACAATGGTACCGAAAGCTGACAGTTCAGATGAAGGGCAAACTTCTTCTTCTTCTAATGCCTTTCTATCCCCCAATGGAGTATAAGCCCTCAACCAACTCACGCCAAGTCGTTCTATCATTCGCCATTACATGGAGCTCTCCCCATGACCTCCCATCTTTCTAACTTCATTCTCCAGCTCTCTTCTCTGTGTGTTTTGTTACCTTCCTTTATTCCTATGCCCCTGTAGGTTCCAATGCAAAGACATTATAGTTATGCTGTTCTCCTATTTTCACAGTGTGTTTCCTATCCAATGCCAGCGTCTTTTCCTCACTTCTTGGTCCACTGGAGCCTGTTTAGTTCTCTCCCTAAGCTCTACATTAGTTATTCTATCACACCATTTAATTTTCTCTATTCTGCACCAGCACCAGTTAATGAATGTCTGTAATTTGTTAGTAATTGCCTTAGTTGTTCTCCATGTTTCCGCTCCATACAAAAGTACTGATATGACATTAGAATTTAAAAAATTTAGTTTAGTAATTCTTTTTAATTTCTTTTGACCTCCACAAATTCCCTAGTTCTATGAAAGCTCCTCTTGCCTTTTGTATTCTTAGAGCAAACTACTCAACGTAAAATCTGCCTAGAAAAACCACAAGAGCCAAATAAATGCTGGGGTTGGTTCTGTAACGTCCTGTGAAAGATACGCAACTAACTTTTAACCTAAAATAGGCTAACACATAGAAAACTAAATGAAGCAATTATTAACTCATACATGCGAAAAAAAAAATTTTAATAATAAAACAGAGCGAGAAAGAAAGATAGAGGTAGAGAGAGAAACATAGAGAGAAAGAATAAACGAACGAACAATCAAACTTTTTTAAAAAAGGGTTACAAATGGGGCACACATATTTCAGGATCCTCGCCGGTGCTAGGGAGCTGGTGCACTGTGCTGAGAATCGTCGGACTTAGGCTTGAGAAATATAACATTCAGCCCTTCCAAGCACTCATCTTTCAGACCCCAACTGCATGTTATCAATAATACACGTTAGATATTATAAAAATATAAGTAGTGAAAAAATACACACATGTTTACAAAATCACACACTCTGAATAAACATGTACACATACGCTTTTATATGTCCATACACACACATACACAAGCACACCCATACATAAGAGAGAAAGATTTATATATAGACACACACACACACACACACACACACACAGAATAAACCACAAGAAAACAGCCCAAAACATAAGGCCTGCTTAGATAACACTGTACACTCCGACTATGTTAATAACACCCCCAGTTAACTGTCTTACAGGAGATTATAATGCGACAAGGGGAAAGCTAGGGGGAAACCTTCTGTCATGTTTAATGACTGTTATGGAATAATGAGAAACAGCTCTAGGGAAATATAAAATATAAAACAGCAAAGACGAGGATAGTGGTATGGAGGTCATAGATGTCTTGCCAGACAAGTATCTCGAGGAGAATGGGGGTATTAAAGTCAGACGTTCGAGCTAGGTATACATATGAACTGACTTTATTTGCACACACACACACACAAAAACGGACAAGCAGACCAGTCACAAACTCTGCTTTTTCACCTAACGCATCAAATAGTATTGTGGTTTCTCTTAATGGCACCCCACCCTGAGACGTGGAGTCCTACACCTGTTTGGGCAGTAATGGAAAAAGATAAGGAAACTGACAGAGATATTAAAATAAGAATACAAAAAGCAAGAGGAGCTTTCAAAGCATTAGGGCATTTGTCAAAAGAAATTAAAAGAAATACTAAACTTTAAATTTTTAATTCTAATGTCAAATCAGTACTTTTGTATGAAGCACATCTAAGGCAGTTACTAATAAACTACACACATATATAAACTGGTGCCTGCGCAGAATAGAGGGAATTAAATGGTACGACAGAGTCACTAATGTAGAGAGCTTTGTGAGAGAACTAAGCAAGCTCCAGGGGACTAAGAAGTAAAGAAAAGACGCTGGCGTTGGATAGAACACACATTGAGAAAACCGGAGAACAATATAACTAAAATGTCTTTACACTGGAACCCACAGGGGTATAGGTATAAAGAAAGGCCACAAACACATGAAAAAATGAGCTGGATAATCAAGTTAGAAAGATAGGGAGGACATGGGAAGAGTTGCATGCGATAGCAAAATATAGAACGACTTGGCGTGAGTTGGTTGAAGGCCTTTGCTCCATTGGGGGCTAGAAAGGCAGAGAAAGGAAAGACCTAACACACTCGATACAGTGTCATTCATACACCTTTCACCTGGTGATTTTTAACAACGGCAGCAGCAGCCAGCAGTATCAGAGGCAACAACAGCAAATGTTTACTGCACATGCTGGAATGTACAGGAAATACCACAGTTACTAAACAATAATAATTACTATACTCGGGGACTGCATTGTCTCGAGGCATGGTGCCCGCCTCGGGTGCTGGAGGTCCTAAGTTCAAGCCCCGCTGAAGGCTGTGATTTTTTCACTTGGACTTCTAGTAATTTCCTCCGTTCTCTGGGTAGTAAGATCAGACGCTCGTGTGTATTGTTGCACACGTGAAAAAAGTCATTGGCAGTTGTAAATCGGAAAAGAGTAGCCTAACGGCGCTGCCAGGGCAGAATTTGGAGTTAAATAATCTACCTAAAATATTTCAGGATCCTCGCCGGTTCTAGAACGGAGCACCTATGGGTTACTACACTTGTGCAACGATATTGATCTGTCGTCTAAACTAAACTAATTACTAGACTACTACGTGTAGCAAATTTAGTGGATATATTCCATATGTTTAATATACTTTT
This sequence comes from Candidula unifasciata, assembly GCA_905116865.2. NCBI lineage: Eukaryota > Metazoa > Mollusca > Gastropoda > Stylommatophora > Geomitridae > Candidula > Candidula unifasciata. The sequence continues at coordinate 361,053 of CAJHNH020005179.1, forward strand.
ATAGTCAAGTGACCAGGTATTCTACAGTGAGATACTTTTGTTTCGATTGCTAGACAGCTTTTTTGCTAAGAAGATCCTGTAGTGAGTTTTAAAACGAATATCTTGGAAGCACCAATACGGATTTATAAGCATATTTGCATGTGGCCTAAGACTTCCAAATGTTCCTAACATTTTATAATTTGCAATTGCACAGTTGCATATTTTTTATTTAGCTGTGTCCAACTACTTATTTGTGTACCCATAAAGATATGGAATATACAGTAATTGATACACCTGTCTAGTCAACTTGCAGCAATGTGTTGTAATTATTTTGATAGCCAATCTGGCATACAGGGACAAATTGGCAACTCCTGTCAGACTAATGCAACTTGAGAGTGAGTACAATTTGGGATTTTGAAAAGTTGCCTTTATTTATTTAATTTTAAGTTTGCTGATTGCTTGCTTTAAATAAGTGTCCGTTTTTTAAATATTTTTTTAATTACCACACATACGACAACATGAAAATTATATGTTTGTTTACAATGCAATGACATGATTATTAATTGGCTGCTTGACTAATGTCAACAAGTTACACCAAACGGTTACTGAGTTACAGCTTTTTAATGTTAGGCAGGAATTTTGGAACTGACTCAGTATCGCTTTAACATCACTGCAAGAGTGATAGTGAAAAGCGACAACTGAAACTCCTTATTGTACCATTGTTCCTACCCCTGAAAAAAGTTGTTACTATGTTCTACACCACAGGGCAATTTAAATGGAGTAATTAGATGGCTGTTATTGCAGCGTTTATCTTTCATAAACAACGTTCCAGCTATGTAAAACTATTTTGTTTACCTCTAAAAAGTTTCATGAGTTGGAAAGTTAAATTTTTAAGCAATTAACTTAAAATATTAAACGTCATCCAAATTTGTTTTTGTTTCTGTCTCAGTGATTAGCTGTCATCTTGTCATTTGTTTCCAGGTATGAATATATATAATTTGTGTTTTGTTTTGTAAATACGCTGCTTTGGGCAACTTCTCAAATGTACATTAATGGGTGTATTTTTTTAAAAGTTATCTACGGTAGATTTTCCCCTATAATATTGTGAAAAGAAATAAAATCAGAACACAATTTAGATTAGCGAGCTTTATAATACGACAAAAACAACCGGAAAGTGAACGTTGCGGCCACAAAGACTTCATCAGCAGATGACATAAATCAAACTAAACCACACGAATGCATAAAATCACTTAACTAACGTATCCTGAAGCAGCCATGTTCATATCTTGCGAATGCAATAAAAACATAAGTGCGGCCCAGGAAAAACTATGATTTTCAGAGGACTTACGGACTCTGTTGCTGGACTCTGTAACTGTGTTCACAACCCCTAAGCGAATAAGCCAACCAAAGGTCAACAAAGGACACAGGAATTAAACACATTTGCATAAACGAGCGTTAAACCTGGAGTACTTGTGTTGTTTTTTTAAATAGAAAACGGATAGTAACGCTAACGGAAACTCTAACAGAAGCAGGTAATGGAAAGGAAACGGGGAGAAACAATAATATGCTGTTTAGTTTGACGATAAACAATAAAAACAGCGTTGTGTGTACTCATCGTTTACGTGTGTACACAGACTCAGAATATGAAGCAGTACATTGTAAGAATTTATAAAGGCAAAATTGATCGCTGCATTAGCGAGTTTTCTGCAACAAGAATAGGACATTATAAATAAGAACATTTTCTGAAAAGGTTAGACGAGGCTTCTTAAGAATAGTTAAAAAATATACTCTTTTTTTGTCTGTCAGGTTATAAATTTGCTGTATAAATACAGATATTCAAATCATTATTGGAAGTTCAATCAGCACGATGGTGTGTGAGAGTTGTTACATATATCCTCTCATTTTCAACAGTTTAGTATATTTACATATATATATATTTCCTTTATGTAAAAACACAAATTTATTATATACTTCCTCACGTTAGCACACAATTCAACTCATTTCAAACAGAATATTAAAAAAAAAAGGAACACTTTAGTGACGCTTGAAATTAGAAGAAGACTAGGAATGAAACAACTCATACAATTCATTTAAGAACAAACAAATGAGATGGTTTGGCCATCTGACGAGAATCTCCCTACACCAACTGCCACAGAGAGCCACGCTGAAGACAAAGCAAGGGGAAGACAACGCAAGAGATGAAGCTACAACATTAATGAACACCATCTTGTACAATGCATTTGGGAAAAGCGCACAAACGATCCTTACAATTCCCCCAAAACTTCGCTGAGATGAGATAAATGGTGGAAGGGAAAAAAAAAAGAAGAAGAAGACACACACACACACACACACACATATATATATATATATATATATATATATATATATATATATATATATATATATGTGTGTGTGTGTGTGTGTGTGTGTGAGAGAGAGAGAGAAAGAGAGAGAGAGAGAGAGAGAGAGAGAGAGAGAGAGAGAGAGAGAGAGAGAGAGACCGAAATGCTGAGAGTGTGTGTGTATGTGTTTTTATACTTAATAATTTTGACTGAATGTGTATCTGTCCCTATCACAGAACGTTTAACTTCTTTTTCTTACAGCCCATGCCCTGTGGCGTTGTAGTCATGACTAGCCACAACCTTCTCTTGTGTAGTTTTAGTTACTTCTCATACAGAAGATCTCCCATGACATGATGTCGAACTGCCTAGCATCTTCCCTCTTGGTCTCTCTCTACGACTTTTCCCCTCCAACTGTCCCACCTAACTATGTACTCATTTTCTCCTGGTCATAACATGACCAAAGAATGTAGTTTTAGGCTTCTGATGTTAGGCAATCATTTCTCTTTTCTTTGTATGATTATATGCCACCTTCATTCAATTTTTAATAACTGCATCGTCATTATTAATAATATACGGTGTACGTGTCATATGTATACAGACATATTAGGTATGCACGTGTGCAAGTAGTGTATGTATGCAGGTGCGATATTATGTACTAGCTGTACCTGGCCACGCGTTGATGTGGCCCAGAATGGTAAACTGGAAAAAAAATGGAAAGCGCACCTGTCAAATATGGTTAATATCAGTCAATGCACAGCTACAGGGATAGTCTGATATGCCAACTCTAGAACAAGCAACATATCAGTGAATGTCGATATTAGTGGTCGAATAAAGTGCACTGTTAAAGAGATAAAGAGAGAAAAAAAATTATTTGTTTATCGAGGCTGAAGCATCTGTTGTGCTTAAACAGGTAAAAGTAAAGCTGACAGCTATACCTCTAACTGACCAACAAACTGGCAGCCCCCCCCCCCCCCCCAAAAAAAAAAAAAAAAATAGTTGAAGAAGAGGTACTAAAATGTAAATATGTAGGAAATGAGAACAGTAAAATAAAGCTATAAGCTTTCTGAGCTAAAAGTGCCCGTCATAACCCCCCCCCCCAACCCCCCCCCCCCCCCATCACCTCTCCTTCCCAAATCATATCTCCCTCTCATAATAATTTAACAATTATCACGTGGCGACATTGTTAAAATAAAAATAGTTAAGAAATGAAAATGTTAAAATAATAATCTATGCTCTCCCATTTAACAGTGTCTGGCATCAACCCCCCCCCCCTCCCCTTCCGTCCGCTAACACCCCCCCCCCGCCCCCGACAATCATATTATCCTCTACGAAATATGGGAAAGTCAGTGCCTGTCGAAATATTGTTGTTAAATTGAGCTTGGCATCCGTGTCTACCCAGACAAAAATGGGTAGCATTAATCTGTACTGAGAAGTAAATGTGGCCAGTGTAACAGCTACCACATCACCCATCGAGTACCAGTATTACTGCTACCACTACCACCACCACTGTCACAACAACAACAACAACAACATAAAACGGTCACTACTGTCTGTACAGGTCGTTGTAGCCAGAGGAGTTGGCGCCGCATGCTGTCGCCACGGACTGTTTAGTTTAAGTGTGCTCCCG